>SKCR01000226.1:0-55121 GCA_019454045.1 Zanthoxylum bungeanum
TTAAAAAGAGATAAAGGAGATTAGAGTGAAAGGATAGTAGTCATCTTCGGTTAATTAAAGATAGTCAATTACTTATAAGTTCATCCCAAATGATGTGGGATTTTACAAAAAATTTAGCTCATCGCCCAATCTGAGTCCTAGGATAGAAGCAGAAAACATAAATGACAATACACTTAGTTACCTTAAGTTGTCCTTTGAAGGTAGTAGCCATCAGATTGACATACTGCACTGGGGTGGTACTCTTACGAAGATCAGACTTTCCAGAATAGCCAAAGATATCATTGCTACCAATCACAATGGCAAAGATAGATTTAGATAGGTGTTGCTGAGCAGCAGAGGATCCCATCTCTTGAACCAAATCTTCATGCACAGTCACATAGTAATCCACTTGTTTAGTCAAAGGTATTGATTGACTCTACACATACAATAAATATGAACTGTCAAATAGTTTCCCAATACTCCTGTTCATATTAATTGGGTTTTGTTCGTTGAATCAGCAGCGTTTAATATGGGGACCCACTGAGACTTACAAGAGCTTGATCAGAGCCATTGAAGATTCCTGCACCTCCAGAGGCAAAGCTAACACCAGTTATGAATGATGATGCCTTGTTTTTGTTTGATTTGAGGGAAAGATATGGTAGTGAAGTTGGTAAGCCTACTTTCTCAGCTGTCACAAAAATTAATTATTTCATTAAAACATGCATGAAAACAATGTTGTTAACATAAAGTATAAAACTAAACAACTTCATTATAAATTCTTATATACAAAAGTACAATACCATACTTGTTTAATAGAGATACTGAACATTATGTTAGTTATTCTGTTGAATTTGGATCCACTGTTAACTTAATCTTATGCTATATTTTTTTATAATTTTATATCATACGTACATTAATAGTAATGAACGATTAAGATTCAATTAGATGTAAATTTTTATTCAATAACCACCATTCACAATTGGTAAAAAACTAAACCCAAATTCAAATCAACCAAATTCAAATCCTATTATATTTATTTGATTCAAGTACTTAAATAAAAGCTTGCAAACGTTCAAATGGAAAGGGTAGATATAACCATATATTGCCAGCAATAAGTAGATGCATATAGATAATAATCAAGTGTTTTAAAGAAAATGATTAACCTTTTAAGTAGGGTTTCACTAGTTAGGTTAAGTATTATTATAAAAGAAAAGCTAGCGTGGGATACACGTTTCAAGAACTAACTTTTGATTAATTGTTTCAGATGCCAATCAGTAACCAACAGCATCTATCTGATGAAGCTCTTGTGAGGAGGTCGGTGGCAACAACAAATTCTCTCTCACAATTTTCCTTTTTTTTCTTCATTTCACTTGATAAATCTACCTCCTCACCTTCCTTTCTCCCCTTTTCTACTTTTTTTGCTGTTTTCTTCTTTCTTCCTCTACGCCTTTTCAGACTCTTTTCATTTTAATGGCTTTTTGTATGCCAAGATCTCTATTGTGGCTCCACCCTTGAGGTGGTTTATTCTCCAACCGAATCTGGATCTGTGTTGGTTTTTGAGTTCATAAGATTTTTTCCTTTTTTTCTTTCATCTTTTACATCAGTCTATAGAATATTTATGAGACTAAATTGGTAGATTTGGAGGTGAAGCTCTGATAATGGACTGTACGGGACTCCTTGACCATCATTTTATTCCTATTAGATTTACCGAGCTTCGATCTATAATAGATTGTATATAGGCAAATATAAAAACTTATAGTTGTTATTTGTGTATGGCGTAATTCCTTTTCTGGTTTAGGATTGTATATTCTCGATTGTAGTTGAGGTGGGAAGAGCGGCCGGTCCCGTAAATCCTCATGTTCGTCAGTATTTTTTTAGGTGTTAACAGATCCTTAGGATGATTACAGGGGATTCATAGTACATAAATTTTATATTGTTAAGCGATGTCCTAATTAGGCTCGACTCTAAAGTTGATCAAAAAATTATATTCGAGCTGATTTGACCATATTGACGTAACACTTTTATTGCTTAATATATTTCATCTTTCAAAAATAATAATTTGAAGAGATGTGAACATAATAACCACCATATTGATGTATGATGCTTGCACATATATATGCATGCAGTTTCAAAAAAATCTTGAAAGAAAGAAAATGACATTTATGGAGACAATTATGATAATAAATGAATAGCTACCGAACAAAAGTATAATTAGTTGAAAGGTCAAACAGCAAATTTATGATGAATTTGGATAGTTGTTTTGTATTAAATATTTCATAATTTTGTGTTACCTATGATCAAGATTTAGTTAATTTAAATTATTGAAAAATGACATTTGAACTCCAAATAATTGAAGAAAGAGACATAAAATCTCATACTATTTCAAATAAGATATTAAATATTTTGTTTGTTTTAATAGTTAATTTATTAATATTATTCATTACATAAAAATAACAGTAAATATATTAAATTATAATTTTTCCTCCAAATTAATAAAATTTATTAACAAAGTGTGCATATCTATTTTGAAATATTATAAGTTTTAATTATTTTTTCCTGAACGTTGAAGGTCTTCCCCTTAAATTATTATCCTTTAACAACCCATCACCTTTTATAAAAGTTGAGATCAACACCGATTCCAAGTGATTAGTGAAAGCTACTAGATAGAAAGAAACCTTTAAACTTTTCTTGTTCACACAAAATGAAACTAAAAGTAAGATAAGAAAAGTTACCAATAAAATCAGCAGCATTCTTGCCATTACTAAACCTTCCGGTTGGTTTCTTCGTCGGGAAATCAACACCGTTGTGGGGAAAATTTGCTTTGGCTATCGAAATCGGAAGATGGTTGTTGTTACCAACGTCGACTAATGAGTCTCCGAACACGAACACGGCCGGAACCATTTGAGCTTCTGAAGAATTACAGCTCAATAAGAAGAGTCCCAGAATAATATTAAGGAAGAAAGTTCTCAAGAACATGTACTTGGAAGCCATTTTTAGATCTTCAAAATAATTAATAAGATGCTTAATTAGCTTGTGCTTGCTTTAGCGTTTTTGGTTATTATGGGATCAAAGCAATGAAGGGTTTGCTACTTTTGTTTTTTTTTTTTTTTAGAGGTTGATAAGTTGGGGACAAAAAAAAAACATAAAATTTTGATGTGTGAAATGGAGAAAGTTGTGGCTTCAAGTCTTTAATACAGTAGAAGACTTTGGGGCAGAAAAAAAAAGCAATGAAGAAAGTCTTTGATATTTTTTCCTGCGATTCATAAAATTTGTATCGAATTTCTAACAAATCGAATCATAATGTGATGAATTTGTATTCGATTTATTTACCAAACGAATCCTGAATTGATTCGTTTACTAAACGAATCAAATATGAATATTCGTTTACCGATGATATTATTAAATGAAATAACTTAACATAATTTATTATATTAATTTTTGATAAATATATACATATGAAATTAATAAAAATAACTCACCAAATATAGTCAATATTATTTTTTCTATGATAATTGACAATGATTTATCGAATCTTAGTTGAAAATAACAATAACTAATAAAGAAAAATAATAAAACGAATCAGTGAGTTTAAATTCATATTCGATTCATTTAATTAACGAATCGAATCAAATTGACTCATTTATTAAATGAAATCATTTTTCAATTCCATATTTGTTTTAAAGCGAATCGAATTGAATCAAAAGAATAAACGAATTCTAAGATAAATTGTCACTCCTACACAAAACAGTTTATTTCCAAGTTTGATTTGGGTTCGGTTTTATTCGATTTTAATATTTTATGTAAAATAACTAGGTGATACATATTGCATGTTGTGTTGTGTGATATAGTTAGTTGAAAACCGATTTATTTTTGGGTCGACTCATATCCGATCCTATCAAAACCGAAAACGAATCTACTTGAATGAATCCAAAAAATATCTAAACTGAAATTCAACTCGAACCAAATAAAATCGACAGAATTAATTCAATTTTAAACATCAAAATAAAACAAAACCGAACCTAAAAATAAATTGCCTTGCCACCCCCTACATAACATAACGAGTCTTTTGCATCATCATATATCTTGTGATTGATCAATTAAAGTGGAATATTAACCTGTATTGTAGTGATATCTGTTATTGAACCGAAATGTTTGTTTTTGTCCTTCGAATTTTGGTTAGATCACATGCTGTCCGAGAAATAGATCTTAACTACCAAAATTATTATTAAAAAAAAAAAAAAAAAAAAAAAAAAAAAAAAAAAAAAATTGTACCGACATCACTTGGTTGTTTTACAACACTTGTCAACGGTAGTACAAAAATCAATATTTGCTTAGAACTCATGAAAATTCCATAATTAAGTAGTGATATCTTCATAATCATAAATAGTAAGCAAAAAAATTGGGTGATTGATTCTAATTAAGTTCATTAATATGATGTACTAGCTAGCTAGCACCATTAAAATAACTAAATGAGTGGTTAAAAACAAAACCCTAACCTTATTTATGGCTCCATATATGTGAATATTCTTACATTGTTCACACAGCTAGCTATCATTCTGTGTTCTCTCTCATCTTTTTTTCAAGCTCATCCTTGTGTATTTATTTAATTTATTGCACATGGAAAATCCAAAGATGTGATATCATGTATTGCTAATTATTCACATTTTAATATGTTCTGGAAAAAACCAAGTATTTGGTGAAATGACAGACGGAGAGGACTTCAAGACCTCTTCTCAGAACCAGTCTTTAAGACCGATCATCAGAGTCTATCACATAACCTGTCATGGTCTGAAGTCAGAACCTCCATCAGAGTCTGACGTTAGTACCCATCGTCATAATCCGATAGCATGATCTCCATCAGAGTCTGAATTTAGGGTTCCAAATGGGAAGTCCATTCCAAGCTTGACTCCCAAGAAGGCAACACAGGTCACGCAAAGAATAAGCCTGATATATCGGCTCTTTGAATGACACGAATCTTCTAAACAAAGAAGCAGACGTCCAATTAATTACTTTCTATTTCTCTAAGCTGGACAACAACCCAGAATAAAAAAGTTACAAGATTTTAGGGAGTGGATCAGTTAGTGGGAAACATAGATGGAATGTAATCGCTGCCAGTTTATTTTTCTTATAACAAAGTATTATAAATAGTACGTGATGAACACTAAAAAGTGCACATTTATTAAAAGAAAAATTAATCATTTTACATTTGTAGTTTCATTAATCCCCTTAATTTAGCATATTTATAAAATAATAATTAAATTTATGTTTTATTGTGATTTTAATTTCTTATGTAGGTGAAATAATATTTTGGATGTATGATTAGAAAAATGGACATGAAATTTGGATTTTGGAGGCCAAAAACTTGAAAATGAGTTCTAACAGTACTACAATTTCATAAATTCCAACCTTGCATAATTTTCGTATTTTGACCAAAAAATTTATTCTGATATCATATTGAAGTTATTCGAGTTCAAGATGAAAGAAGACTCAAAGATCTACAATTTTGATATTGACAAGTGTTTCTAGTTCTGAAATTTTCAAGACCAAAATTGATAAAAAAAAATCCAAAGTATGTTATATGTAAATATTAAAACCAAAAAACAAAAATGACAATCACATGTCCACCAAACATGTTTGCATGTTTGGTGGAGAAAGTGGTGGAGGAAATGATGGAGAAAATTGTGGAAAAAGCTTGCAAAATTTCTATAAAATGAGGTGCTCGGCATTTCAGTTTTCTCCAGTCTGATTTCCAAAATTCTCTCTGAAAATTTGTGGAATTTCAGCTCTTGTGTGTTTTAATTTTTTTTTAAAACTTTCTTGTAATTTTTTTTTCTTTCAGTAATAAAATTATGTGTGTTTTTATTCAAATTATGAATAGCTATTTTTTATTTTGGGTAAATGGTGAAGCTTTTAATATGCAAATATAAATTAATTTAATATGAAAATATAAATTAATCTCACTTATATTATAATATATAAATTATAATCTAATGATTAATACTTAATTTAAATATGGAGTAATTATTGACAAACTTTGTTACCGCTTATATAGCTGGTGTTATTTATTTGTCATAATTGAGTATCTAATTGGACTTGTTATAGACAAAAGTTATCACCGCCTTTATGGCTGGTTTTATATGTTTTGGCATAATTAATTCTTGAAATAAATTAATTGGGTAATAATGACAATTTATATATTATAAAAAGTGAGATTTCTAAATTTGAAATATTCAAAGTGGATCTCATAATCCCAATATTTTATTTTATTATTACAATTCAATTTAAAATTTTCAAATCACTTCAAAAAAATTCAATCTTTTTCTTTTCACTCAAATTATTATTTTATCCTATTAAATCTATTCTATATGGATCGCCTCGGACTTACCGGGTTATTTTACTCAACACTCTTAAACTTGGAAGTAAAGAGCCACTTTGTGAGCGTGTCAAGTTTTTGACGTCGTTGCCGGAGAATATAATTTAGTAGATATAATAATAATTTTTCTTTCTTTTTATTTTTATTTTTTTCACTTGTCTTTTGTATTTCCTTTCTTTTTTGTTGTATTTTGTTCATCTCATTTTCTTTCTTCTTTGCATTTGTGTAGATTCAAAATATTCTTATTGATCCTAAATGAATCCTGAACCCAGACATCCCACATACATATAATAAATAAGTAATGTTAAATAAATTAATAAAGAATCAAAAAAATTAAATGAATGCAAAATAAATAAAAATAAATAAGAAATTTGTAATATTTATTAAACAAATAAAAAAGAATAGATATATAAAGAGCAAAAAAATATAAATTTATAAAAAAATTAAAAATTAATTTATAAAATAAAAATATTTAATAATAAAATAAGTATGTATGTTATTTGTAAACTAATATATATATATAGATTTTTGGATAAGGGATACTTGATTTTAGGGAAATGGATATTTATGTCATTTTCAGGGGAATTGTGAGGGGAGGGGAAAGAAGCAAATTTCTAAATAAAAACACGAGCAGTGCTCTTCCACCCCACCCCCCCCCCCCCCCCCCCCGCGACCGATTCCCTCCCTTATCTCCCTAACCAATTACAAAATTATACCTCTTCCATAATTCATTATATATAAGTATTTTGTTAAATTAATTAATTATTTTATTATTTTATTTTTATTTTATTAATTAAATATATTTTTTTTATAATTTTTTTTATTTTTGTTAAATTTATAATTTTTTTTCTATTTATATATCTATTCTTTTTATTTTTTTAATAAATATTACAAATTTAATTTTTATTGTTATTTATTTTGTGTTCATTATTCTTTTGATTTTTGTGATTCTTTTTTAATTTATTTAACATTATTTATGTATAATAAAAATGTTCGCATGTATATTAGAAAAATATATTTTAAAAGAAGAGTACAAGTAATAATATAAAAAGTTACACTTAAAAATATAAAAACACAAATTATAATCAATGTTACCTCCAAAGTCTCCTCCTAACGCACTTGGTGATATAATCAATACTTCGTACCATAATTTATTACATATCCTATAACGAGTGGTTCATTCTTTAATAAAGTAAATTTCTCTACTTTCAAAATAAATAAATAAAATATGCATAAAAATATATGAGATTTATTAAACAAATAGACTATCAAAAAATATAAATATAAAAAATATTTATTAAATGAAAAGAATTAAAAAAAATAAATGAATAAATGAACACAAAATAAATAAGAAAATTGTAATAATTATTAAACAAATAAAAAAGAATAGATATATAAAGAGTAAAAATATATAAATTTAATAAAAATAAAAATATTAATTTTTAAAATAAAAATATTTAATTAATAATAAAATAAATATGTATGTTATTGTGGACGTTAGTTTTGACCTGAGGTCCACAATCGAGAATCCGTAGGAAATGGCCACTAGCAATCCTGCAAGACAAATGTAGAGTGAGCGGAGAGTTCCTACCCACCGGTGTGGTGGGTGAGGCACTCTGACGCTCAAGTCAGTAGTGAAGACGAGCAGAAAATAAGGAAGAACAAGGTTTTGGGTTACCTTGACCTCCGTAGACTGCCGTGAGGGCGGTGGGCCGGTGTTTAGAGGACGAAATATTTTGAGAGCTCAAGTATGAGAGTTAATCTAAAAAACCTCCCCTCCAACAGTGAATCATCTCTTCATTTTATAGACTTCTTCAAAGTCTATAGGAAACGACTTTTCCTTTGCGCAACGTAAATTGCGGATGGTGACACCGGCTCCGGTATGGATCTTTAAAATTTCCTTTGTCTTCTCCCTTTGTTGTAATAGCTGAAATCAATCATTTGATGTCCAATGCTTGGATCAACCACTCGATCTTCCGAACTATGACTCGAAACCAACAAACTGAAATGTGGGCTTCACTCAAAGATCAAACGTCTAAACAATTTAGAGTATTAAGATGTCACAATGGTGTTTGGCTTTTTAGAATTTCAAACACTCTCACAACACTTGTGAATGTTTGAACTCTCTCTATTTCTCTCAAATTCTTTTTCACAACACTTGTGTGAATGAATGCAAAATGTTAACCTTAAAAAGTGAGAGAAATGGTAGAGATTATATTCTCTTACACAAGCCAACTAACCTTGTCATTAAGCATCTAATGCTTTCTTGCAATGGCCAACACAAAAATGTGATTATCATACCAAAGCATAAGAAATGATAAATTAAAGATAAGGACTTTGTCATTAAGCATCTATTGTTTTCTTCCAATGGAAAACACATAAATGTGGAGGCCGTACCAAAGCATAAGAATGAATTAGCTAATGACAAAACTATTAGGTGTATACAAGCCACCTAATAGACATAATAAATTGGAGAGCATGGCAAGTCATATGGCTTTGTCTCTAAGGTAAATAAAAATCACTATCTCAATAATGATTAAATTACTTTCAATTATGTTGTAGTAATTATCTCATAATTATTACTAACTTGATTATCTCATAATCAAAGAGTTCTAGGAAATATTAAGTTAAACTAATTTAACATAGTTTTCATTTGTGACAATAAATATTATTAATCTCATTAATAATAAATAAATATAATGTGAGCATATTATTAGACAATCTAATTATATTAGGTTTACTATAGTTAATCGAGCTAGCACTGGGACCAAATGGACCTACGGTTCCGAGCTCCAATAATTTTGAAATATTAATTAAACTATTTAATCAAATATTACGAATTATTAACTCTGCGTTATTCCACTAAAAACTAAAAGTTGAACTCATGTTACCGTAGATGGATAAAATAAACCGAACAACTTTGTTTACTTCCTTCTAGAGCTTCCGGACTCTGTTCTGGTCCCCGTTTTTTTACGGACTCGTAATGGAACGTAGTCTTACATACATTCATAAATTACGTTAACCGGGCTCTTATTTTTCTATACTAATCTAATTAGTACAATAAATCCAAGCATCCCTTGATCTTCAAATCTTGCTCCATGGTATGTTGTTGAGTTCTTTGCGGAATAGGTTCGTAATGAGTCCTTCGCGGCATCGGCTCTTCCAAGTTACAAAATAGACTTATTACAAAGGAAATGAACTTACAACACTTAAAAGAATATTACCTTATGGTCGTACATTCCCAATACTAAAAATAAGAGCCGTAAAAATTAACGATCAATACAATACATTCATCACATGAATCAAAGTAAACATTCATCACATGAACATTAAAAATTATTCATCTCATGAATCTAATTTTGCCTACTCATCACAACATGCAGTCTAACAATCTATATCGCATATAAATTATTAAAACTTGAAACTTTAAAGGAGAAGGGTTAAGAACACTTTTCAACCTTAAGCTCTTGATGCCAATTGTAGGAAACGAATTTTCCTTTGCGCAGCGGAAAATGCGGATGGTGGCACCGGCTCCGGTATGGATCCTTAAAATTTTCTTTGCCTTCTCCCTTTGTTGTAATAGTCAAAATCAATCATTTGATGTCCAACGCTTGGATCAACCACTCTATCCTCCGAACTATGACTTGAAACCAACAAACCGAAGTGTGGGCTTCACTCACAAAGATCAAACCTCTAAAAAATTTAGAGAATTAAGATATCACAATGGTGTTTGGCTTTTTAGAATTTCAAACACTCTCACACCACTTGTGAATGTTTGAACTCTCTCTATTTTCACTCAAATTCTTTTTCACAATACTTGTGTGAATGAATGCAAAATGTTAACCTTAAAAAGTGAGAGAAATGGTTGAGATTATATTCTCTTACACAAGCCAACTAACCTTGTCATTAAGCATCTAATTCTTTCTTGCAATGGCCAACACAAAAATGTGAATACTATGGGTGTTCACGAGTCGGTTCGGGTCGAGTTTTTTAAATTTTTTTTACCCGATCGGGTCTGGTCATTCGGGACTTTTGACCCGAAACCCGAAATTTAAGGAGTTGACCCGTGTGGGTCGGGTCACAACGGGTCGGATCAAAAAACAACGGGTCGGGTCGGGTCGCATAATCTGTAGTGAACATAATATATATTTTTTATATTTTTGTTGATACAAAATTTACAACATATATGTGTGGTTGAAATGGAAAAATCAAGGATAAATTTGTATTTAATCACAAGTTCGAAACCCACCAGAAGCAACAATATTTTTTTTTAGAAAAGAAGGAAAAAATAAAATTTAGAATTGTGATGGTGGGATTCGAACTTGGCACTACTTCAAGACCAAGGAGAAACTTTTCCACTCCAACCACAAGTCTTTCTCATCACAATTAAACCATTAAAAATATATATTATAATTATAATATATTTTACATCAGGTCGGGTCGGGTCAGACCCGAAATTGGAATTTAAATTTTATAAACCCGACCGGGTCGGGTCAGATCGTCGCAGACCCGACCCTATGAACACCCCTAGTGAATACCATACCAAAGCATAAGAAATGATAAACTAAAGACAATGACTTTGTCATTAAGAATCTAATGTTTTCTTTCAATGGAAAACACATAATTGTGGAGGCCATACCAAAGTATAAGAATAGATTAGCTAATGACAAAACTATTAGGTGTATACAAGCCACCTAATAGACATAATAAATTGGAGAGCATGGCAAGCCATATGGCTTTGTCTCCAAGGTAAATAAAAATCATTATCTCAATAATAATTAAATTACTTTCAATTATGTTGTAATAATTATCTAATATTTATTATTAACTTGATTATCTCATAATCAAAGAATTCTAGAAAACATTAAGTTAAATTAATTTAACATAGTTTTCATTTGTGACAATAAATATTATTAATCTCATTAATAATATATAAATATAATGTGAGCATATTATTAGATAATCTAATTATATTAGGTTTGCTATAGTTAATCGAGCTAGCACGGGGACCAAATGGACCTACGGTTCCGAGCTCTAATAATTTCGAAATATTAATTAAACTCGTTAATCAAATATTACGAATTATTAACTCCGCGTTATTCCACTAAAAACTCGAAGTTGAACTCCCGTTACCGTAGATGGATAAAATAAACCGAACAACTTCGGTGTCCATCGATATATTTATTACATATGGATATAGCCCTTCACGAATATCTCATAAATAGAGCCATGTGAAAAGTATGTTAAACCCCTCTAAATATTTTGTCTCTTAAGCACCATTGATTCTATAATGAAAAATTAATTTACAACAATTATGAATATAAAACTTTCTATTCGTAATAGAAAAGTTGAGCGCTCAAATTGTTCAAGTCCCGAATCAACTCTTAAAAGAGATACTCTTCTGCTTCTCGTAAGAATGAGTGAATTCCATATCTATGTAAAACGTTCCCAGCTACACATCAAACCATATCCCCAAAATAAGTAGTTATTGCCGGGAATGCAACACCAACCTCACCATAGTAAATCAATTGACATATCCTGCCATGCAGGAGTTCGTAGTACACTCAGGATTAAGATCGAATCCATATATGATCATCTATTAGATAAAATGAATTTCTTCGGTTAACGGATATTAAAAGAAATTTGTATTTATCTAAGTCCAGTCCTATATGATCTCATCATACAAGGTGCCTCCACTCTCATGTCACTACATGAACGATCTCGGATCAAGGTCGTCATACAAATATAGAATAAACCGCAGCTATAGATAAACCACAAATAAAATACCTTCTTTGTTTGCTCTATATGGACTATTTAGATTACTAACTTCAAACTTAAATCCTCTTGTGCATCAAACATACACTATGTCTAAAGGTACGATAGTAATCAAGGTAAACAAGACAATTGGACAATATGCGATATAAATCAAACAACTTTGATAAAATGAATAATTCATTTATTATTATTACAATAATCAATTCCGTTTTACAATACATGAAACTTTTAGGCATAAATCCTAATAAAGTCAACTTTATTTCCTCCATTAATTGATCGTCCGTTGGGTGTCTAAAACGGCTAACTACGTGGGAGAATTTCTAACCTTGATTTAGGTATTTTAGGTTTGGGTAGCTGACAAGCCAGGAGGCCACCTTAGTAAGGTTTTTTCTTGGGTATGGGCTTGTGAGATCACTTGGGCCAACATTATCTTATGAATGGGCCTTTTTGGAGGATTTTGGGCTTTCAATATTGTTGGTCCGGAATTTAAATGATGATTTTATCCTTGGGCCCAAATTTGGCCCGTATAGTTGTCTCATACTCTCTAAGTCAGTGAGTCATTGGCTTGGAGAGTACTTGATGTGTGTGTCGTCTGGCGAGAGACCATAGGATGTAGGTGTACATGAGCATTGATGTTGTCTATCGATTGGACCAAATGAATTACATGTTGTGAACTTGACTCTACATTAGCCATTGGGGATGTACCCAATCGAAGAAACCTGTTTAAATGTCTTGATAATCTCCATACTACTAATCAAACGATCAGAGAAGTCTTCAATGTCGTTTGGACCAGATGAAGGCCATGTCTTAAACTTGACTCTACATGAGCCATTGGGGATGTACCCGGTCGACTGAACCTGTTTCAAGGCCAGGATAATCTCCATACTACTGATCAAAGGACCAAGGGAGTCTTCAATATCGTCTGGACCAGATGAAGGTCAGGTCTCGAACTTGACTCTACATGAGCCATTGGGGATGTACCCAGTCGACTGAACCTGTTTGAAGGTCAGGAAAATCTCCATACTATTTGATCAAAGGAACAGGGGATAAGTTTATCTTGTCTCGAGTCTAATGGAAGCAGTAGATTTATCTGCATATACGTCTGTGATCATGAACGCTTATCAATAAATATGAATAAATAATAATAAATGTCGTATGGTGGTTTCGTCGAATAAGTTTATATGTGATCTGTCGACTGGGCTAGATGTTGGTCATTCCATGAATGTCGAATGGAACAAAGTGATATGATATGGCACATATATGTCTGTTGTCTGAAAAATGTGCTGCCTACTACAAAGGATGAACTTCACTTGACAAGCTATGAGCTGCGTCGACCAGACTCTTGGCGCATGGAAAGTGAACTATCTTGACTTATCGTGTCGAATGGGACGGTTTTTCCATATGTTAAGTTGCATGTCTGAAATTACGAATATGGTTAGTGGCAAAGTAGGAACTGTCATACATGTTGTTTGGAGGCTTCGTCGAGTAAGTCAATTGGTGGCTTTGTTACAAGGAGTGTGTTTTGTCGAGTGGGCTATATGGCGATACGCTTGTAACAAGAAGTATGCCTTGTCGAATGGGATTATTGTCGGTCTATCCAATAGGTTGACATTTCTTCTTCGAGCCTGTATCACAAATATGCTTTCTAGTAAGTATAAAACATCAATACATGTCTTGTCGTATGAGGCAATTTGATGGCTCTCAAATGTAACCATGATTTATCGTCTGAGTTGAGGGAAGGTAATCTTATGTCAACATATATTATTGTGTCGATTGGGAAGAAAGCCAGTAATATTGTTATTTGGAGATTATGTCATACACGGAAGATGTTTTGATGTCATATAGGATAGGGGTGTTCGTGGTGCGGTTCGGGTCGGTTTTTTAGTTTTTCACTTCAAACCGCGTGGGTTGGCGGTTTGGAAAATTAGAAACAGAAACTGCAAATTTGATAGGGAAAACCACAGCGGTTCGGGTTGGCGGTTTAGCGATTTGGGCGGTTCGGGTCGGTGGTTTAGATTATAAATTTTTTAAAGGAAATTTATGTGTTTTCACATAATAATTGAAGAGAAAAAATACCTATTTTTCATTTATACATTGCATATTGTCATATGATCATTAATATCTTAAATTTCATGGTTAAAGAAGAAGAAAAATATAAAATAATAACTAATTTGAACGCGGGTCGGTGGTTTAGGCGGTTCGGGTCGCAGTTAGAGTCAAAATTTATGGTTTTGGGCGGTTCGGGTCGCGGTTGGGTCAAAACCTCACACCAACCTGAAATTTACTGTTCGGTTCCGATTGACCCGGAATCATTTTTAATTTTTTTCAAACCGCGCGGTGCGGTTCGGGTCGGGTTACGGTTTGACCCGAAACTGTGATCACCCCTAATATAGGATTGTTGGAGTCTTATGAATGTTGTTCTATGTAGTCCGAGAAGAACAAGTATTATCATATGTCGTATGAGGAATATGGGAGTTCCAGTTCTTTGAGGAAGATTATTCTCTTCCAAGTTATCATAGCTCATTCATTTCAAATTTTCCCCTATCCTCTGGACATGATGAAGGTCCGTAAGACTATGGTCGACTGGACCAGATGAAGGTGCATGATTGTCCTCACTCCACTAAATTTGATGAAGGTCCGAGGGAGTCTTCACTCTACCCGACCTGATGAGGGTCATGAAACTTCGGTCGACGGGACCTGATGGAGGTCCAAATGGTTCTTCACTCTACCCGACCTGATGAACTTCACTCTACCCGACCTGATGGAGGTCCTCGGGATTAGGAGGCTTCGGTCGACTGGACCTGATAGAGGTCCAAGAGACTTCTTACATAGGTTGGAGTCGATGGCAATCCATACATGTCATATGAAGAATATGGCTATCATCTCATATCATCTGAAAGAGATGATTATCCATCCATGTAGTCTGGATTTGATGGCTATCCAACTTATCGTATGGAGAATATGACAATTTTTCCATATAGTCTGGAGGAGATAACAATCTTTCTATGTAGTCTGGAGTAGATGACATTCCTATAGAATACTTCTTGGTTGATTGGGTATGCTAGAGGATTTTGAGGGTATTATCATGTAGACTAGGAGAAGTATGCCGATTGGGCCAAGTGATGGTCTGTATAGGTCGATTGGAGCAAATGAGTTTATCTCTAAGTTGGAATTTTGTGAAGGATAAATTTTTTTAAAGTAACCAATGAATATTTGTTTGGGAAGCTATGATATCCCCAATGCGACAATGAGTGGTCTCTGGCTCTTTTTTATGGTCGAATTACATCAAGTGTCACTTTATTATAATGTATTGCTAGCACATCATTTATTGAGTCGCTTGAGAGGATTTGAGGTTCTCTCATTTTGATGGCTGATGGAACCTTCTCTCTTATTGTTCCTCTTATCCTCCTCTCACATAATCTCAATTTGAGCCCGGGCCATGTCATGGTCCATGGTATATCATCGGAACTTGGTTAGCTTTTTATAAAGCCCAATCTCTGCTAGCAGCCCATTCCTGAAGGCTTCTACAGCAGTCGTCTGGAGGAGATCTGGGATGGATATTCTTTCTTTGTTAAAGTGAGCCACGTAACTTCGCAAGGATTCCCCTTTTCGCTGTTGGATTGCGTTGAGGTCGACTGTGGTCTTCTCAAGTTTACAAGAGCTCGCAAAATGCTCCACGAACTTGTTTATTAGTTCTTGATATGACCCAATAGATCGATATGGTAGATTGATGAACCAAATGAGGGCTGGGCCTGTCAATGTTTCTCCAAACCCTCTACACATTTCAACTTCTCTTTGGTGTGAAGCCAGACCTGTAGACATCATCTTGTATTTATAGTGGATAAAATGATCGTCTGGGGTCTGTGGATCCATCATACAGCTTCATATCTGGTAGGCTGAACTTTCGTGGGAGTTCAATGGAAGTAATGGATTCCAAAAACGGTGTATCTGAGATCGTGTCGGCTCGACGTTTTCTCACTAGTAGTCTGACACCAGGTAGGCTAGAGAGAATTGCAAATTTGAACTCCTACATTTACTTTCAAATGGTAGAGGCAACCTGTCGTGATTGTTCGGTTGGGGAGATATTATTGGGGTTGGTGCTCAGAGTGCCAATCCGAACCGTATTTATGTCTGATTCTTGAATACGATCATCCCATTTTCCATAATATTACTTATTTATGGTTGCACCTCTTGTTTTTATATACGTATTCGATCTGATTACGATTGGATTGAAACTAAATGTTGTTTAGTAATATGTATATATTAGACAAAGGCCCGATAATATATAATGCAGTACACAATTACAAAGCTAGTTTGTAATTGACATTGGGAAGTGTCACTGCTAAATGTATATTATCAAATATAGTTCCTGGTCAAGATTCACTAATACGGGTCGGTTAGTCAAATCTGTTGAGACCAGCACATGTCGTATATCGAGACTTGGTCCGATGGTTTATCCCAATGAACCATGAGTCTGGGGAGACTCGTATAGACGTGTAGGTGTTTATAGTGGATAAACATTGAACGACTCACCAAAGATTCTTAATGGATGGTACACCAACGTCAATAAGAATCTTCTCGGGTTGAGTAGCATATTGGTCCTTCGACTTGAGATACCTGTTGGTTTCTAATTAGGTCCCAAGATTCATCAAATCAAGCAACAAATTTGCATGAATACATCAAAGAAGTAAGGCGGAATACATACTCACATTGAACGGTTTTTGCAACGCGATAAACACGAGTCTTCAAGCTTCTCAAACTCGCGGCACTAGCCTCCTAGAACTGCAGGGACTGCTCGATTTTGGTCTGTTTTGGCTCCTCCAAAATCGGCCATTGATGAACACCATGGAAGCTCCAAGCTCCAAGCTCCAAAATCGATTCCAAGCTCAAGTGTTCGTTTCCCTATCACTTATGTATCACTCATGTGTGTGCTAACACTTCTTCTTCTTCTTTGCTACTCACTAATTCGGTCAAAACCAGAAAATGGAAGGAAGAAAACGGTTCCAAACCGTGAAGAATAATGAGGGAAAAAGAGAGGGAGAGGAAAAACGTGAAAGTCAAGTGGAGAAGAAGGAAAATGTTTTACATATATATTTATTTTTATTTTCCAAAAACAAAAACAAATACAAAAAGCATTTTCCATTTACCAAAAAAACAAAAAGCAAAAGTCAAAAAGCAAAAATCAATTAATGCTTTTCAACCACAACATCAATCACTCAAATCAAGTGACAACTTGTCACATCACTCAAAGTGACATTTGATTTGACGCTTGATGTGACTTGCGATTTGACGCTCGATTTGACTTGCGTGCCGCACTCGAATTCGAAATGCGAATACGCTCGCAAATAATCCCGGGCTCGGTTTCGTTAATTCCAAATTAACGAATTTTTTGTTGCGTCGTAATTAAATGATTACGCCTAGCGAAATCACTATTCACGTCGCTAACGAATTAATTCTAAATTAATTCGTTCGTCGCCCGAATTAAAATCTAATTTTAATTCCGCGTCGAAATCCAATCTCGTATAATGTATCAAATATATTATTTTATCGATTAATTCCAAATTAATCGTTCTCTCTCTTTAATTAATATTTTATCCCAGATAAAAATATCTCCGTAATTAATCCCAGATTAATTTTCTCTCTCTTCTAATTAATCCAGATTAATTAAGTGTGAGTCTACATCATCGTGAATCTTTGGGAAGCGACCCTGAGATCTCCGGATATGTTGGCAGTAAATACGGTCGTCGGACTATCGAACACGTAAGTACCTCGTACTACGTTTGTACCGATTTACAAGACAAGGTTGGCTTCTAGCAAGCGTCATGCCTACCCAATTCTCCAGAAATATCCTTATAGGAATATGTGATCTATATCAAGCGTAGTATACCGTAGTATTGCGTATTTCGATACAGTATCAGATGTTCCACGTGCTATGCCTGGGGCTGGAATTGTGTCTGCCCCGTACGAAGCACATATCGGATGTCTGGCAACTAGTCTCTATAATCGGATAAACATGACCTAGTCATAATATCCCGATAGCTCGAGCATTTAAGAGAACAAGTTCCGTATCCTATGTGACCATCATCTCCATATGACTGGAGTGATACTTCCGTCTTAACATCACACCCAACACACTACGATTCTCAATATACCCAGAATTGGCGTACACAGAATTCGGTTAAAGCCCTGGACGACCTCAACCAAAGTATATTGATTTTCGTAAGTATTAGCGGTGCAAGTCTCAGGTTAAGACCAAATACACCTACCCTGATTGCAGACTCCCATAGACACATAGTCATACTACCAATGGGATTCCGCATGGGTCTATCCAGAGCGAAGCTGTTTCCCGTACCATCGGTAAAACACAATCTCCTATTACACTTGCATGAGTATCCTATACCCAAATATATGAGAACTGTGTCGTTGTGCCCTCACAACACGCACAAGTGTAATACTAGTCTTTTACGTATTTATCGATGTCCAATCTCGATAATACTCTGACTAGGGATATTTAATGATTTATCCTTCGTGGACTGATACTTGTCTCATATCATTCTCTGTCCAGGAACAAATCATAGGGACCTCTCATCATTTATACATCTAGGTGATCTAATCACAAATGATAAGAGTGCAATCTCCTTTGTCACATAGTTAATTTGTACAACAACATCGTGATCTGTACAATAGTGACGCTATGGGTCATAATTGTCCAACAATCTCCCACTTGGCCTATAGCCAGTCACTCGAGTGTTTAGCACCCGAACTATGTACGGTTGGCTCAAACTGCTGAGAAAAGGTTTTCGTCAGCGGATTTACATGATTATCATCTGATGTGATTTATTCGATCATCACATCGCCGCGATGTATGATCCGAACGGATCAGATGAATATCAAAATAAGTATCTGGATCGTCGATGAGACCATTAATTCTTTAGCTTGTGCTGACGCCTAACTCAGCTGCTAACAGAACTATATCTAATCTAATTAGATTTATTATCGACCCAAATGGCTTCTATTGCTGCCTCAGTTGCAGCAATAACCCGTATTTGTTGTTTATTCGGCAACAGTATCTTGCTTGGAAGATTTCCAACTCACTGTTCCTTTATACTATTGTATAGTACCTATTTATTACGACTTATAGTCGTTATCATGAAAGCCAAGCTTTCACCGATTTTATTATGGGAATATCATTTCCAAGAAATGACATATTTTTCATTACTCAGGACATTCACTATCAGTGTGCTCCCACTAACCTCTTTATATACACAAGAATTTTTTCGTTTGAATTAAATCATAAACTATTATGATTACATCAAAACGACAATTCCAAGAACCTAATGCGTACTTCAATCCATACATGGATCGAATAACCTGCAAACCTAGTTTGCTTGTTATGGTTCGAAAAACCGTCAGGATGTTGTAAACATCCTCAGAAAGGTTTCCGTTAAGGAAATCGGTTTTGGCATTCAGCTGCCACATTTCATAAATGAAACATGCAGCATCAGCAAGCATTATCCAAATGGATTTGCCATGGCAACAGGTCAAAGGTTTCGTCGTAATCAACACAATGTTGATAACTCTACCTTTTCGCTACAAGCCTAGCTTAGTACGTTGGTATGTTGCCATCTATGTATGTATTCCTTGAAGACTTATAGTACCAATAGGCACAATGCCTTGCGGTACATCAACTAGTATCTAAACATAGTTGGTATACATGGAATCCATATCGGACTTTATGGCACTTTGCCATAATAGGGATTCGATACCTTGTATCACTTCCTCATACGTAGTCAGTTGGTATTCCTCAATAAGATAGACATCTTTATGAGGTGAGATTAGAACCCATACCCCAGGTTGTCTTCTGACTCTCTCCGACCTATGCGGTTCTTGTGTATTCGAAGATTATTGGAATAGTTTCATCTTTGATGAACTATTTGTGTTCCATTAGGACTCGGTGTCGGGAATAGTATTACTCTGATTTTCATCGAGTTAACTATCCTCCCACTTTCCACTGCATATCAGTATTCCTCTTAGGAAAATCACATGGTGAGCAACAATCTAATTGTTCTCTGGTGAGATGTGTAAGTACAATACTTATGGTATCCCTAGGATAACCTATAATTGGCACTTATCCAATTTCGGTTTCAGTTTGGTATCATCCAAACATATGCCTAGCACACCCAAATCTTCAGGAATGTGAAACCCGGTTTCTTTCCCGTTCATATCTAATATGATATCTGTCAAACATATATTATGGAACCTTATTCAAAATAAGTTCTTGCATTGGTTAAAGCTTATCCGTTGAAGAAAATGGTAGCTCAGAGCGACTCATGATTAACCTTATCATGTCCAACAAAATTCGTTCTCTCAATTCGGATACACCGTCAAACTGACGTGTTTCAGGAGGAGTCCTCATTGAAAGAATGCTATACTCTTTCAAGTATACGAGAAACTTATTGCTTAAGTATTTCCATTACGGTCTTACCGTGACAGTTTAATACTTTAGCCGATCTGTTTGTCTATTTCGTGTCGAAACTCTAAAAGTTTCTGATTTGTGTTCTTCAAAAGAAACACATAACCATACGCGATACCACATCCGTACAGGTCACAATATATTCATATCCACATCTAGCCTAGCTAGACATGGGCCCACTTGCTTCATTATGAACTAGGGCTAACAGATCGGTGCACTGGCACTTTTACCAAGTAAATAGTATTTTAGGCACTTTGCCCAATAAACTAGGTTTGTATTCTTTATTTGATTGGAATCAAATCAGTCCTAGTACCCACTCTTCAAAAGTGTGGATATACGAGTCTTGTTTAAATTGTGTCCCAGACAACAATGCCAATATACAAGTTTCAACCTGATCATATCAGTTTGAGCTATTAGTTTGTCATGTTATTATATTTTGAGATATTATTTATATTCAAATAAAATTGTTGTTATTCACATCTAATGTGTTTATCTCAATATCATCTTTATATAATAAAACACTTTAGTGTTCTAGAATATAAAGGTACACCTGCAGCGGGTTATACGCGATATAGAGATAATGTATCTAGTCAAACTAGTTACATTATAACAGTTTCCTAATTTAAGTACTAACCCGAAGGTAGTTCCTAAATTCAGGTATCTACGGTTAAAACAACGGCTTTCGTCCTGTTTCCAATCGCAGATTAATCTCTATGATGTCAGTATCCTGTTCAAAACAGATTCTGAACATCAATACATATATTTTATGTACCACACTAAGTATCTAAAATCTAATTTTAATACTAGCTGTGAACATAATTATGACAATCATTTTGAAGTCAGAGCTTTGCTCGTCTTCAATTCCTTCTTAGGATATGTCATTTTATCTTCCTAGAAGATTATAATGATTTTGCCTTTGCCCTTTTTTCATATTCCAGAAGCCTTTGGCCAAGCCTCGGGATTCTAGAATATCGAAGTAAGGTGCGCCTTGCGCTACTTGCCTTATTGCAAACTTTGACTTTATCTCATTGAGATTAGTCATTAATTCTCCAAGAATTTATTGCAATTTTTACTTCTAAAATCTAATTTAGATTTATAAAGATCTAAAATAAATCCATGAAAATCCTTCAATTTCATTATCATACTTTAAGGATCTAATCCTTAGTTCTGATTCAGAAATTAAGGAGTCTACTTGACAAGTATAATGGATTAAGCACTAAAGTTTTCATTACATGAATATTCCAAATATCATGTTCCACTTATTTGCTTAACTCCTAGCTTAGGCATAATATATTATTTTATCAAATAAAACAACTTATTAGTTTCCAGGACCATCCTGAAACTATATTCCCAATTTGAAAATTAAAGTCGTTTAAATACATTTTCACCCAGGATTATGTTTTAAACACTAATCTTTCAATTTTCTCTTGATTCTAATAGTCCAACTATTTAATCAACGATTTGTGGTACCTTTATTATAATTATTATAATAGTCCAACTATATAATCAAATATATTTAATTTAATCAATAACCTCAATTACATTGATTACTATAATCCAATTATAAAATCAACTGTAAATTGAAATTAATTAATTCAAATATATTGATTAATATAATCCAATTATATATAATCAACTATAATACAATCCAACTGTTTATAAAAACAACAATTTTAAATATTAGTCCAACTAACATTTAATTTAACGACGAAATAATTTGTGATTGAGCGCGTATGGCGAGTAATTGAACGAGTATTGCAAATTCAATTCTTGCCTCCCACTATTTTTCGGCAATCCTCTAACTCTCTGTCGAGTACTCGGGAAACCGTGTTTCCTAGTGGGCTAGGATCCCGTTAAATATCACACAATCTTGACTTTGGCCAACAAATTGTATGATAATTAACTAGGTAGATCTCTAAGATCGATTGGATCCAATCCAATTCCTAGATCCGATAGGGGGACGTCCAAGTCCGAAACATATATCTTATATATGCCAATACATCCAATGTATTACCTAACCTTTTTCCTCTGAATCAACTAAGCCTTGGCTTTGGCACAACAACTTAGTGATCCCAGTCAAGCGCGACCCATTGACCATGGAAAGCTTCGTAATCAATGTCGATGGACAAGAAGTGGTCTTGACTTTGGCCAACAAACCACAACTTGGACAAGACACCAATATGGAACAAAGCCTTCGTGATTCAAACACATCTTCGACAGACAAAGGCCTTGACTTTGGCCAACAAACCAATGTCGTCTAGAATCTTGAGTGAGAATCACTCAATGGAAGGAAAGACGCTTAATATTGAACGAGGGTTTTTCGCGTGCAAATTGGCAACCAATTTATTATCTTTGTTAAGGTCTCATCATCATACACCCATTAAACATGCATTCTAAACACATAATAAAGTGCATATGAATAAAATAATAATGATATGTGGATGGATACTTTACATTGATCCTAGATCAAATCTCTCTTTCTCTTTCCCGCTAGCACATGTATTTACTTCTACCCGTTACACTACACTTCTAAAGAAACCTCATTTACATTGAGGGGAATAGGTGAGAAGAGAATACAAAGAGTATAGAAGTGATAAGGCTGGACACGCAGGTCCAATTAATAAATCAAATTTATTACAATTTCCAAAATTGTCCCACCCGACTAATATCCATCCGATATACATTATTCATGCATCGCAACCATGTATTCATACAAGCATGTTATCAATCAATCTAATCCAATTAATTAATCTGATAATTAATGATCATCCAATGTTCAAACAACGATTTGATTTTTGCGCGAGTCAAACTCGTTTTGCGAATAAGTACTCAAAGTACGAATTCTTGAATTAAATTAAACTACAACATTAAATCCAATTTAATATGCATTTAATTCTAATTCACTATTTAATTCCAAATTAAATATTACACTTTTATTAACGAACCTTTACGACTTAAATTCCAAATTTAATCGCAACGGGTCTCTAAGCCCGATTAACATCTAATGTTTATTTAATTAAAGTCCAATGGGCTTTTAATTAATTTCTTTAAGGCGTGGACTTTTGGTCAACTCGGGTCAAACCGATAACCAAGGTCCAATCCGGGAGTTACCCCATAAGCCTTTAAATTAATTTTGGCCCATTAGGCCCAATTAAATAATTAAGGTCCATTAAGTCATAATTGGACTTTTTGGATTCGGTTTTGGGCCTAATTGGATCCAACCAATTTTGCCTAAACCTAACTTGGTACGACCAAGCCCAAAAGCCCAATTACAACCTTTAAGGCCCAATTTCCAAAAACAAGCCCAATTAACTAATTTATAAAATTCCAAATTCCATAATTAAGAAACCTAAGTGTAATACACAATTAACCACCCAATTAATATTTCTAAAACATCAATTAGCATAATTAATCATGCAATTTAACATCAAATAGTGTCCAACACAATTTCATCAAAATCAAACCCATTTTACATGCTTATGTTCTCGACAATTAGGGGTTTTTCCAATCCGTTTCGGTTTCAATCCAATTGAATCCACAATCATTATTTCCCAAATCAATTCAACTCATCCAATGAATCAAAATCAAAAAACACAATGAATTTCATGTCTTACTAAATTTGGCCAAGCCAACTTTAAAAGGGAAAAATGTTCCAAATCAAAATTCAATCCAATTGAACTTCAAAACAACATTACCCTATTGTTTTAAGTCATCCAATGATCAAACAAACAAAAAATCACCAAGATATTAGGGTCTCAATTTTCGGCCATGCCCAAAAATTTGGGGAAAAATGGATCCATTTCAATTTCATGAAATTGAACATACACAACTTCAATTCATCAACATACAAGCATACTTAATCAATCAATTCAACCAAATCATGCTTCAATTGATTTTACCCAATTCAAACCCTAACTTTTTCATGCTTGATCAAAGCTCTGATACCATTGTTAGTTTCTAATTAGGTCCCAAGATTCATCAAATCAAGCAAGAAATTCGCATGAATACATCAAAGAAGTAAGGCGGAATACATACTCACATTGAACGATTTTTGCAACGCGATGAACACGAGTCTTCAAGCTTCTCAAACTCGCGGCAGTGGCCTCCTAGAACTGCAGGGACTGCTCGGTTTTGGTCTGTTTTGGCTCCTCCAAAATCAGCCATTGATGAACACCATGGAAGCTCCAAGCTACAAGCTCCAAAATCGATTCCAAGCTCAAGTGTTCGTTTCCCTATCACCTATGTATCAATCATGTGTGCGCTAGCACTTCTTCTTCTTCTTTGCTTCTCACTAATTCGGTCATTTTCAAACCGTGAAGAAGAATGAGGGAAAAAGAGAGGGAGAGGAAAAACGTGAAAGTCAAGTGGAGAGAGAAGGAAAATGTTTTACTTATATATTTATTTTTATTTTCCAAAACAAAAACAAATACAAAAAGCATTTTCCATTTACAAAAAAAACAAAAAGCAAAAGTCAAAAGTCAAAAAGCAAAAAGCAATTAATGCTTTTCAACCACCACATCAATCACTCAAATCAAGTCACAACTTGTCACATCACTCAAAGTGACATTTGATTTGACGTTTGATGTGACTTGCGATTTGACGCTCGTTTTAACTTGCGTGCCGCACTCGAATTTGAAATGCGAATGCGCTCGTAAATAATCCCGGGCTCGGGTTCGTTAATTCCAAATTAACGAATTTTTCGTTGCGTCGTAATTAAATGATTACGCCTAGCGAAATCACTATTCACATCGCTAACGAATTAATTCTAAATTAATTCGTTTGCCCGAATTAAAATCTAATTTTAATTCTGCGTCGAAATCCAATCTCGTATAATATATCAAATATATTATTTTATCGATTAATTCCAATTAATCGTTCTCTCTCTTTAATTAATATTTTATCCTAGATAAAATATCTCTGTAATTAATCCCAGATTAATTTTCTCTCTCTTCTAATTAATCCCAGATTAATTAAGTGTGAGTCATACATCATCGGTGAATCTTTGGGAAGCGACCCATGAGATCCCCGGATATGTTGGTAGTAAATATGGTCGTTGGACTATCCAAACACGTAAGTACCTCGTACTACGTTTGTACCGATTTACAAGACAATGTTGGCTTCTAGCAAAGCGCCATGCCTACCCAATTCTCCAGAAATATCCTTATAGGAATATGTGATCTATATCAAGCGTAGTATACCGTAGTATTGCGTATTTCGATCCAGTATCGGATGTTCACGTCCTAGGCCTGGGGATGGAATTGTCTCTGCCCCTTACGAAGCACATATCGGATGTCTGGCAACTAGTCTCTATAATCGGATAAACATGACCTAGTCATAATATCTCGATAGCTCGAGCATTTAAGAGAACAAGTTCTGTATCCTATGTGACCATCATCTCCATATGACTGGAGTGATACTTCCGTCTTAACATCACACCCAACACACTACGATTCTCAATATACCCAGAATTGGTGTACACAGAACCGGTTAAAGCCCTGGACGACCTCAACCAAAGTATATTGATTGTCGTAAGTATTAGTGGTGCAAGTCTCAGGTTAAGACCAAATACACCTACCCTGATTGCAGACTCCCATAGACACATAGTCATACTACCAATGGGATTCCGCATGGGTCTATCCAGAGCGAAGCTGTTTCCCGTACCATCGGTAAAACACAACCTCCTATTACACTTGCATGAGTATCTTATACCCAAATATATGAGAACTATGTTGTTGTGCCCTCAAAACGTGCACAAGTGTAATACTACTCTTTTACGTATTTATCGATGTCCAATCTCGATAATACTCTGACTAGGGATATTTAATGATTTATCCTTCGTGGACTGATACTGTCTCATATCATTCTCTGTCCAGGAACAAATCATAGGGACCTCTCATCATTTATACATCTAGGTGATCTAATCACAAATGATAAGAGTGCAATCTCCTTTGTCACATAGTTAATTTGTACAACAACACCGTGATCTGTACAAATAGTGACGCTATGGGTCATAATTGTCCAATAATCTCCCACTTAGCCTATAGCCAGTCACTCGAGTGTTTAACACCCGAACTATGTACGGTTGGCTCAAACTGCTGAGAAAAGGTTTTCGTCAGCGGATTTACATGATTATCATCTGATGCGATTTATTCGATCATCACATCGCCGCGATGTATGATCCGAACGAATCAGATGAATATCAAAATAAGTATCTGGATCGTCGATGAGACCATTAATTCTTTAGCTTGTGCTGACGCCTAACTCAGCTGCTAACAGAACTATATCTAATCTAATTAGATTTATTATCGACCCAAATGGCTTCTATTGCTGCCTCAGTTGCAGCAATAACCCGTATTTGTTGTTTATTCGGCAACAGTATCTTGCTTGGAATATTTCCAACTCACTGTTCCTTTATACTATTGTATAGTACCTATGTTACGACTTATAGTCGTTATCATGAAACCCAAGCTTTCACCGATTTTATTATGGGAATATCATTTCCAAGAAATGACATATTTTCATTACTCAGGACATTCACTATCAGTGCGCTCCCACTAACCTCCTTATATACACAAGAATTATTTTCGTTTTGAATTAAATCATAAACTATTATGATTACATCAAAACGACAATTCCAAGAACCTAATGCGTGCTTCAATCCATACATGGATCGAATAACCTGCAAACCTAGTTTGCTTGTTATGGTTCGATAAAATCGTCAGGATGTTGTAAACATCCTCCGAAAGGTTTCCGTTAAGGAAAGCGGTTTTGGCATTCAGCTGCCACATTTCATAAATGAAACATGCAGCATCTGCAAGCATTATCCAAATGGATTTGCCATGTCAACAGGTAAAAGGTTTCATCGTAATCACACACAATGTTGATAACTCTACCTTTTCGCTACAAGCCTAGCTTAGTACGTTGGTATGTTGCCATCCATGTATGTCTTCCTTGAAGACTTATAGTACCAATAGACACAATGTCTTGCGGTACATCAACTAGTATCTAAACATAGTTGGTATACATGGAATCCATATCGGACTTTATGGCACTTTGCCATAATAGGGAGTCGATACCTTGTATCACTTCCTCATACGTAGTCAGTTGGTATTCCTCAATAAGATAGACATCTTTATGAGGTGAGATCAGAAACCCATACCCAGGTTGACTACTGACTCCTCTCCGACCTTTGCGGTTCTTGTGTATTCGAAGATTAATGGAATAGTTTCATCCTTGATGAACTATTTGTGTTCCATTAGGACTCGGTGCCGGGAAGAGTATTACTCCGATTTTCATCGAGTTATACTATCCTCCCACTTTCCACTGCATATCGGTATTTCTCTTAGGAAAACCACATGGTGAGCAACAATCTAATAGTTCTCTGGTGAGATGTGTAAGTACAATACTTATGGTATCCCTAGGATAACCTATAACTGGAGTGATACTTCCGTCTAACATCACACCCAACACACTACGATTCTCAATATACCTAGAATTGGCGTAAACAGAACCAGTTAAAGCCCTGGACGACCTCAACCAAAGTATATTGATTGTCGTAAGTATTAGCGGTGCAAGTCTCATGTTAAGACCAAATACACCTACCCTGATTGCATACTCCAATAGACACATAGTCATACTACCAATGGGATTCCGCAGGGGTCTATCCAGAGCGAAGCTGTTTCCCGTACCATCGGTAAAACACAACCTCCTATTACACTTGCATGAGTATCCTATACCCAAATATATGAGAACTATGATGTTGTGCCCTCACAACGTGCACAAGTGTAATACTAGTCTTTTACGTATTTATCGATGTCCAATCTCGATAATACTCTGACTAGGGATATTTAATGATTTATCCTTCGTGGACTGATATTGTCTCATATCATTCTCTGTCCAGGAACAAATCATAGAGACCTCTCATCATTTATACATCGAGGTGATCTAATCACAAATGATAAGAGTGCAATCTCATTTGTCACATAGTTAATTTGTACAACAACACCGTGATCTGTACAAATAGTGACGCTATGGGTCATAATTGTCCAACAATACCACTGTGGATGTATGAGACATCCTCCACACTTAGATGGCAATCACGTCACCGATCTATTTAGATCAGACCTCCGTCTGTTCATTGGGTGTGGACCGATCCTCAGGATATCCTGTGTGTATCAAAATAGGATCCGTCAGTTCTGTGTACAGAACATAGGTAGTCCATATATGATTAGCAGTCTGTTAAATCTGTGGCCACAATATACTTCGGAAGTAAGTTCCGAATGTTATTTAGAGATTGCTAATAGACACGTCGACGAGATAATACCTATAGAGATTTGACGTTTACATATATATCTCTGGTATTATTCGGATACCTGTGACGGAGGGATTATACATATGCAATGACCTCGACCTGTATGATTCAACTAGTTTATCCGTGGTCGTCATAATTTACGGGTGGGTAAATTGTGGACACGAAATTGGATTTTGTGACGGATATACCTGAATCTAGAGAGTCTCACTAATGAAATATATTCGTAGAGCACTATGGCAACTTTTATGAATAATGATGATTATTTATAAATCGTTTAAACGTTAAACGAAAAATACATGCGAACGGGCCGAACCATCATTTCCTAATTAATGTGTATTTGTATTTAATATATGATATTATTAAATACACATTAATAATTTGTCAAATAAAGGTATTTGACATATATCATTAATATATGTATTTGAGATATTTAAAGTAAATATAATACATATATTTGAGATATTTGTATTTAATTAATTATTTAATTATTTAATTGTTAAATGATTAATATAATTAAAATATAAATATCTTACTAAATGATAAAGTTAGGAATGATTATAAGTATAAATTGTTGACTTTAAAGTAAAGGAAAATGTTGTCAAAATTGTTTTGACTTCCTAAGATATTTGTTTAAATTGTTTGAAAAATGAAAATATCTTTTTCCTTTACTAAATGTAATTTTCGTCGGCCCTAGACCTAAAATGAATCTAAGTGTTATATCTTTTAAGTTGCAATTGTTGACTTAGTTGAATAATTCATTAAAGTGTAATGATTTAGAAAACAAGTTGACAAGTTGTAATTTAAATGAAACAAAAAATAAATATCTAGATATTTCTTCCACCAATTTCGGCCATGGCTCCTTTTGGGTGAAGTATATTGTTTCATTTCATTTTAGGGTTTAACAAGTTCATTTGATACCAAATAAACATAAAAGAAGTTGAGAGAAAAGGCTTGGAGGCTAAAGAAGAAAGCTTGGAAAAATCTTGTTTTTGTAAGTTTTTCTTTAAAGTCTTCAACATAGAAAATGTTTCTAATATGCTTAGCTTCATTTGTGATGCTTTGATGTCATCTCTACTCTTATAGTTGTGTTTATATGGTTGTGAACTTTGATGAAAGTGTGATGCATGTAAGTAAGCTTGAAATTGTTTCAAAGCATTACTTTTGATTTTTAGAAAATCAAGTTGCCATTCTAGAGTTGGTAAGCCACTCCTTGGTGACCTAGAATTGTTCTAGAGTTGTTTCAAAGTGGTGAGGCTAGATTGGTGAAGTATTGAATGGATTAAAGTGTTGGATTTTGTAAATTGGTGAAATTGGACAATTTGATGAAATTGGAAAATTAGGGTTCTTAACCCACTCCAAATTTGGGGCTTTTCATATATGTGATGTATTATGGTATGAATATGATGCATGTAAAATTTTAGGTTGATTGGATTTGATCTGGCATGTTTTGAACTAAAGGGACCAAATTGTAATTAATTGAAAATTTTGGGAGCTCTCGGCAATTAGCACAAAAATTGGGGATTTGTGTGAAATCTGATTTTGATGCATTAGATGTGTTGAAAAACATTTTAGAAATGATTTAGAATCATCCGAAATTGTATTTGACAACTTTTGGACTAAAACGATAAACTTACAAAGTTTTGGGGCAATTCGGTAATTACCAAGAAATTTGATTTCTTGTGTAATTTTTCAGAATTTGATAATTGGATAATTAAATAAATAAGTTTATTTAATTGATCCGAGAAAAATTTTGAAATCGGAAAATTTTGATTTTCCACTATTCTGCTGCGTTACCGATATTCCCCCCTTAAAACCCCAACATATATGTCGACTTCTTTCTTGACTTGGTGAATGGTTTTCTGATGGCGGATTGTCGTTTACTACATTATTGAATGCCCCTAAGGGATTGGTTGGGATTGTATGATTGCTGGGATGGTCTGGAGTATCATGTTGTTGGGAGGTTGAAGAGATTTGATCCAACTACTTCTGGAGGTTCATATTGGAGCTTCGCATGACTGAGTTTTCCTCCTCTAAAACTCATAAATGTTCTTATAGAATGACCAATTGAGCGGCCACAGGGTCTGATATATGCTCGCTGCTTGAAGCCATGAGTAACTATGTCTGTAAGGACCATAGACCGAGAGATCTCCACTTGCTATAAACAGCTAGGGCCCTACAGTGGGCGCCAAATTATGGACGTTGTTTTTCGCCCGAGGTCCACAATTGAGAATTCATAGGAAGAGGACATTAGCGATCCTGCAAGACAAAGGTAGAGTGAGTGAGGAGTTCTTACCCACTGATGTGGTGGGTGCCGTAGGCACTCCGACGCTCAAGTCAGTAGTGAAGACGAGCGGAAAATAAGGAAGAGCAATGTTCTGGGTTACCTTGACCTCCGTAGACTGTCGTGAGGGCGGTGGGCCGATGTTTGGAGGGCGAAATGCTTTGAGAGTTCAAGTATGAGAGCTAATCCAAAAAACCTCCCCTTCAACAGTGAATCATCTCTTGCTTTTATAGACTTATTCAAGGTCAACTTTATTTCCTCCATTAATTGCTCGTCCGTTGGTTGGGTGTCTAAAACGGCTAATTACGTGGGGGGAGTTACAAACCTTGATTTAGACGTTTTAGGTTTGGGTAGCTGACAAGTCAGGAGGCCACCTTAGTAAGGCTTTTTCTTGAGTATGGCTTGTGAGATCACTTGGGCCAATATTATCTTACTAATGTTCCTTTTTAGAGGATTTTGGCTATCAATGTCGTTGGTCCGGAAGTTAAATGACGATTTTATCTTTGGGCTCAAATTTAGCCCGTACATTTATTTATAAATTAATACATATTAAATAATATATTGATATTGATATTGAGATAATGGATAATTGATTTTTGGGAAAGAGATATTTATGTAATTTCGGAGGGGATGAGGGAGGGGAATTATCAGGGAGAGAGAAGCAATTTTCTAAAAACCCCTTGCAAGATCTTGAATGATCTGATGGACTGAGAGAGGAAATCAAGAAGGATCTGTAACTTGGTGTTTTACAAGACTTTGGGTTGGAAAACTACGTCGTAATATCACTGGTATCTGGGACTGGGTCTATATTATTAGGCCCAAATGTGTATATGCATAAAACAAAAACAAATTGGGTACATTTTTATATATTATTTTATGTATGAAAATATTTAAAAATTTTAATCGTTCAATTTTATACTTACAAATTTTCAGTGTGATTGAACTTAAAAAATATAAATTTATTTTTAATATAAAATTAATTTTTTAATTTTTTTATTTTTTATATATATAAATCAATTTTTGAGTGTAAAATAATAGTAATCCCATTTATTTATTGATTATTGGTGTAACCATTATTTTTAGTATTTTTTTTACATGAGGGGTCAAGTCTAACAATAATGCATAATAAGTTTGTTTAGGCATTTTTCTTATAAATTTTACTCGACCTCGATAATAAGATTATCAGAAATAATAACTAATAAATTAATATTATGTTGTTTTAAATAAGCTATAAAATATTATTGGAAAAAATAAAGTTGATACTAAAACAAATAAATTTGTTTTTTTGGATATTTTTTAATGTTTATTGAATAAATAAAATATTTTAAGAAAACCAAAACAAAAAAAATCGAATATTAATTTTTTTTTAAAAGAAATAATTTCATATTCATCCTTAATTAAAGGTTTGGAAATTAATTGTAGTAATAATTTCATTTGGAAATTATTAAGTTAATTATTTGGTGTTGTTAAATAACAACAATTAGTAATAATTTCATCTTGGAAATTATTAAGCTAATTATGTGGTGTTGTTAAATAACAACAATTAGTAATGATTTCATTACTAAGTAAACAACAAGAGTTGTTAATCAAATAATTAAGTAACAACAAGAGTTGTTAAGTAACAACAATTAGTAAAATGTTAAATGGGGAACAAATGGTACACCCATGATGGTAACATTTTTGGAAGGATTAGAAAAGTCATTATGCATCCTAATTATTTGATTAATAGTAATCAATGAATAGTGACTTGATTTCCTCCTATAAATAAGACCATTTGCTTATTGAGTTAAGCAATCAATTAAGTTTGATTAAGAGGTCTCTACAATTTAAGGTATGCAATTGTGTTGTGGTTAGTATAGATTTATTTCAATTAGCATGTAAATAAATCTAGGACTAGTAATACATGTATGGTTAGATCCTAAGAGGACAAACATGTAATATATTAGGGATTATGTTTCCTAACATTGGTATCAGAGCTTAAATGCATGTATTCTAGTTGGATTACACAAAAATTGCATGAACAAGCATGAAAAATGTTGAAAATGTTCTGTTTTTTGTTTTTTTCAAAAATGATTTTCTTCCAACTTTGGGCCGTAATAACTCTCTGTAGAAAATTGATAATCGCATGTTCAAATATGTTTTGAAAACTACGTCATGAGATCTTCAATTTGGTATATCATTTGCTTAATTTGGATTAAAATTGAGAAAGATATGGACCCTAGAAGTTGGCTAGATGAATCTGTTTTTACCCCAGAAAAACACTCCCAGAATAGCCGTACTACATGTCATCCGGTATTTAGAAAGAGGACGACAAGTCGTCCGATTTTAAGTGTACGACAAGTCGTACGTTTCCCTTATTCATCACGGACGACATGTCGTCCACAGCATCACAAACCGACAAGTCGGTTATACCATTAATGAAACCGACATGTCATACAGCCACAGAACTCGCGGACGACATGTCGTCTGCGCGTGTGACTTGGCCGAGGCTGGCCGGCGCGTGAGGGCGCGTGAGGGCGAGTGGGAGCCCGTGGCCGGCGCGTGGAGGCGCGTGAGACACTCCTGTGGCGCGTGAATGGCGCGTGGACATCGTGTTGGCCCGTGTTGGTCATGTCTGTATCGGTTTGCTTCGGTAATTCCGATCCGTCATGGTTAAATGTCTAATCCTTTTTGCATATTGTATTAATCGACCATGATAAATTTGTTTTATCATATAAACTTTGTGTTTATGATGAATATCTTTGTGATGTTTATTTTAGTCAATGTAACTTTGTGTTTCATTGTATTGATTTTTTCTTGTATTTGTTGCAGAAAAATCATGGCGATTATTCGAAGAATTGCAAAAATGATTACGACACCCACAGACCAGGAGATGATATTAGACATGTTGATGGAAATTGGATAAATATCGAATGAGTGAAAGCGATGATATGATTTCGCATATCATCACTTTCAATAACATGTTACAGGAGTCTATCTGGGCAGGTAATTGGATAGGACAGCCGAATAGATTCAGATTACTGAGAAACACTCTCCCCAAGATATGGCAAAAACAACTTACTCGTATTTGGATATTAGTAAAACGTGAGGAAAAACATGTTCCTTATAATAAAGCCATTGAGAGGTTAGCGGTTCAGTATCTACGACATAAGGCAAATAATACTATTTTTCCTTCGATGTCCCTGAAACGTTGTAAGGATCCTAAATTTGCTATAGGTTTTCCATGGCTGTCCAAGATCAATTACGAGTTACCCAAAGAGTTTGAGGATTCGTATCCAAAAACATATATGAGTTGGGACTCTACAACTGGGAAAATTATTGTCGTAAAATATTAATTTCTTTCATGTTTCTGTGTGTAATGATGTGTTATTTACGGCATGTAAATATTGTATTTATATGTATGAATGTTTCATGTTGATTTTAATTTATGTAATTAAATCAATGATTGTCATGTACAATGGTCGCATGATTAAGATGTTCTAAGAATTTATGTAATTTTTAGAAAATGATTTTACATGATTGATTATGTTGATAATATTTTTACATTGGGTAATTGGATGATGATTGGACACATAGTGGCCTTTTGACTCCAACCCCATTGAAGAATTTTATTAAACATAATTCGTTTCATGATAAAATAAATAAAAGTATATTAACAATTGTGCATGAATGTCTGTAGAAACTTTGTGTTTTTAATATGGCTTCCGCAACAAAGAACATTATTGCTGAACTCAACAAGGGTGAGAAACTGAATGGCGATAATTATGAAATTTGGAGCATGAAAATCCAATATGTGCTAGAAGAACAAGAGGTTCTTGAAACTTTGAAAATGAGCATGGATGAACCTGAACAGGGCACTACGGCCCAACACAGGCGAGACCGAGAGGCTTATGAGGCCTGGAAGAAAAAGAATTCCATTGCCCGCATTACGTTGCTGAGCAGTATGGATAATGACCTAATGAAAGAGTTCAGGAAATATGACATGGCTAAGGACATGTGGTCCACACTAGCTGAAAAGTTTGGTAGTACCTCAATAACCAAACTCAGGTCACTGACAATCAAGTTTGACACATACAAGAAACGTCCTGAGTTCACTATGTCAAAACACTTGAGGCAAATGTCAAACATGATTACTGAACTGGCAGATGCTGGACATGTTCTTACAGATGAACAGAAAGTCCAAGCGGTCATTCGTTCTCTTCCAAATAGCTGGGAGCATATGAAAATGCATTTGACCCACAATGAGAGCATCAAAACCTTTGATGATGCCAAACGTCACCTTGAATTAGAAAGCGACCGCCTTGCGGCTGCTAAGTCAAATGCTGAAGTGTATATGACAGAAACTAGCAAACCAGGGGGTTTCAAAAAGAAAAGAAAATTTCATGGTGGGGGTTCCAGTTCGGAAAAGAACAAAATTCTTCTAAGCCAGAAAAGAAACAGAAAACCAATCAACATGGGAAAGGAAAACGTCCTACCAAAAAGAAAAACATGGCAAAGGTTAAATGTTTTAACTGTGGTAAGAAAGGTCATTTTGCTCGTGACTGCACTGAGCCTAAAAAGGTGAATACCTTTCGTGCATATTTAAATGAAATATGTGTTTCAAGTTCAATCTTTCTAACTGAATCTAATCCTTTGTGGACTGTAGACTCAGGAGCCACAGACCATGTAGCGAAGGATAGAGATGCCTTCGTGGAATTTCGACGAATTTCACCTGGGGTGAAGTGGATATATGTTGGCAACAACTCACGGGTTGAAGTCAAAGGCATAGGAACATGCAAGTTAGTCATGCATGGTGGAAAAACTTTACTACTACATGATGTATTGTTTGCTCCACAAATTCGTCGAAATTTAGTTTCTGTGTTGGTTTTGGTTAATTTAGGTTTCAATTTGAACTTCCATAAATTTGGTGTTGATTTGTACTTAGGTACAATACACTATGGTTCTGGTTATTTTCTGATGGTTTTATTGTATTAAATGTTGAATGTTTTAATCACAATTCCGGTTTTTCGTTTGTTACTTCATTCATCTGTCAGTGATGATAGTGATGTAACTGTGTGGCATGCTAGACTTGGCCACATTGGCCAGCAAAGAATGAACAGATTAGCCAAAGAAGGCTTTCTGGGAAATATTGAGAAGGGAATTGTCAACCTGTGAATATTGCTTGGCAGGAAAAACTGCGAGAAAACCATTTGGAAAAGGGACTAGAGCAGAATTTCCATTACAATTAATTCATTCAGATATCTGTGGTCCAATGAATGTCAGGGCAAGGCATGGAGCATCTTATTTCATCACATTTATAGATGATTTTACTCGCTTTGGTTATGTCTATTTGATTGCTCATAAATCCGAAGCATTAGAATGTTTCAAGAAATTTATGAATTTGACAGAAAATCAATTGGACAAGAAAATTAAAGCACTACGCACTGACCGTGGTCGTGAGTACTTATCTGATCAGTTCAGAGAATTATGTGATGAAAAAGGAATTAGTCGTCAGTTGACTACTCCTGCTACTCCTCAACAAAATGGTGTTGCGGAAAGAAGAAATAGAACTCTTCTTGAGATGGTTAGGTCTATGATGGCACAAGCAAATTTGCCTATAACCTATTGGGGTGATGCATTATTAACTGCCACATATGTACTTAACCGAGTGCCATCTAAATCTGTGTCCACCACACCATATGAGTTATGGACAGGTCGTAAACCAGATATTCACTTTCTAAAACCTTGGGGTTGTGCGGCTTATGTTCATGTGCGTTCTCACGAACATGGAAAGTTAGGCCCAAGAGGAAAAAAAGTATCTTCATAAGATATTCTGAACAATCAAAAGGTTATGTTTGCATAGGTGAACATGAAAGTGGAGGCGTGACAGAATTTGAATCACGAGATATCACATTTTTAGAAAATGATTTTCCTAAGCAGGGAGAGATAGGTCAAGATTTATCTCTATATGAAACTCAAGATCACATGGATCACATGATTGGTGAACACTCGGGTTTACCTAATTCAAGTGGGAGTGATGAGAGAAATTTGAGAAAACATGATGAATCTGTTTCACATGAATCTCAAAATGATGAATTAGTTTCACACGAGTCTCATTTACGTGATCCGAGTGGGAGTGATGTACATAATCCTAGTGGGAGCAATGTGCACGATCCAAATGGGAATAATATCGAAAGTGAGGAATCAGTTCCACCACTAGAATCCCAATTGCGACGTAGTAATCGTATAGGCATTCCTCGACGTCGTTTCGATATCGAAGGAGAAACCTTTATGATTCTACCTCAAGATGATGAAGAACCTAGAAACATAAGAGAGGCTCTTCAGTGTCCTGCTAAGGAAAAATGGATGAAAGCAATGGAAGAAGAGATGGAGTCAATGAGGTCCAACCAAGTTTGGGAATTGGTTGATCTACCCAAAGGACGTAAAGCTGTTAAGAACAAATGGGTTCTTAAAATAAAGCGTAATGCCGATGGCAATATCGAAAGATATAAAGCACGACTTGTGGCAAAAGGGTATACGCAACAGGAAGGAATTGACTACGAAGAGACTTTTTCACCTGTTGTAAGGTTTACCTCAATTCGCTTGATTCTGGCTATAGTAGCAAGTATGGATCTAGAATTACATCAAATGGATGTAAAGACTGCTTTTCTCAATGGAGAACTTGATGAAGAAATCTACATGGAACAACCAGTAGGTTTCATAAAAGAAAATGAAAAGGAGAAAGTATGTAGACTTTTAAAGTCTATATATGGTCTCAAGCAATCGTCTAGACAATGGTATATACGATTCCACAATACAATCATTTCGAATGATTTCACAATGATAGATGAGGATCATTGTGTGTACACCAAGAGAGATAAAGATAAGTTCATTATCTTATCTTTGTACGTGGATGATATACTTATAGCCGGAAATGATAAGGAGTTTGTAAAACACATTAAAGAATGGTTATCATCTAACTTCGAGATGAAAGATATGGGTGAAGCTGCATATATTCTTGGGGTTAAGATCTCAAGAAATCGTTCAAAGAATTTATTATCTCTTTCACATGAGTCATATATAAAGAAAATTCTTGAACGCTTCCAAATGCAGGCTTGCAAACCCATTGATACTCCTATCACGAAAACTGAAGCTTTAAGTCGTAGATTGTGTCCTGAAACTCCACAGGAAAAGGAACAAATGAAGAAAGTTCCTTATGCAAATGCAGTTGGAAGTTTAATGTACGCAATGTTGTGTACAAGACCTGATATCTGTTTCGCTGTTGGAATGGTAAGTAGATACCAATCCAATCCAGGACTAGCACATTGGAAAGCAGTTAAAAGAATATTTAGGTATCTGAGAGGGACAGCTGATTACTCATTGTGTTATCAAGGAAATGATCTGCAATTGAGAGGCTATACTGATGCTGACTGGGGAGGAGATTTAGATGAAAGAAAATCTACCTCCGGTTTTGTTTTCTTGCTAAACAATGGTGCCATTTCATGGAGCAGTAAGAAACAATCTTGTATAGCCTTATCCACAATGGAGGCTGAATTTGTGGCCTTTTCATCAGCAGTACAAGAGGCTGTGTGGTTGAAAAGGTTCTTGGATCATTTGGGTATGTCAAATGAAGCTTCTGGTCCAGTATTAGTTAACTGTGATAGTGAAGCAGCGATAGCCTACACAAAAGACCCAAAATTCCATTGTAAAACGAAACATATAGATACCAAATATAACTTTGTGAAAGACATAGTTGCACGAGAAGAGGTAAACATGAAGTACATTTCTACGCAAGAAATGGTAGCAGATCCATTGACCAAGCCTGTTCCTAGAGATGTCTTTGTTAGACATGTAAAAACTCAGGGATTGCGTAGATGTTAATGTGCTTACATATTATGATATGTATTTTTCCCAAATAATGTTTACTAATGTTAATACTCATTGATATTTGTGTTCAATGCTTACATGTTATTATGTTGATACATGTTTAAACAAATATACTATTTGTTAGTATGAGAAGTATGTCGGACAAGTGAATGATTGGCCCTCTCACACGGGCAATCGCCTCCATTACTTTGTGTTAATGGGAGATGAGACAAATTTTTAAGCTAATTATCTGAGTGATAATTTAGAGAGCTCAAGCTTGAAAATTAAGTAATGTCGTTATGGGTCAGTCACTTTCTCTGTGATATGACCTAAGGTGAATAAGTTCGTTTCACCTTACTTGTCTTAATGTCAGTTATGAGTTAGACATTGTGTTTGTCTGAACTATAATCTGTACGGTATTTTATGAGACATGCGCTCCATGGGAAAGGAGAGAATACCGTAGCACATGTTTTCATACCATGTGTACATTTGTGACTATTGAGGGTAATACAAGTAGAGATCTCAGTCTTGATATTGTGTGAGACCCTTGAGATTATTTCAATCTCACATTGTACCCTTTAGACTCTTGTCTGCTTCTTAAAACTTAGATTTGATGATCGCTATCTTGGAGTGTTGCTGAAAGATCATGAGAGATTCGATCTGAAAGAACATCTCTGGAAAAGCGAATTGAATCAAAGTTGAGAGATTCGAGAAATGAGAAAGATCATTATATGAGTAATATCACATTAGCTTGTATTCACTGGTCGACCAATTATGTTATTCTATGTGATCAAACATGATTGTGAATACAAAATAAATATTACATTCGAAAAGAGATCGAGAGAGATTTAATGTGATAAATGATCGAGGATACTGCATACATAATCCACTATGGTTCTATCCATTTTTCGAGCGGCTATATATTCCTAACAGATGTATAGCAAGTGAGCTCTCGAAGTATGCTGGTCGCACGGCACAATTGCAAAGTATGAATTATTCTTGTAGAGATAATAAAAATTGTTGATCCCATCATGTGTGAGTGGGAGATGTTGGAAATTAATTGTTGAATAATTTCATTTGGAAATTATTAAGTTAATTATTTGGTGTTGTTAAATAACAACAATTAGTAATAATTTCATGTTGGAAATTATTAAGCTAATTATGTGGTGTTGTTAAATAACAACAATTAGTAATGATTTCATTACTAAGTAAACAACAAGAGTTGTTAATCAAATAATTAAGTAACAACAAGAGTTGTTAAGTAACAACAATTAGTAAAATGTTAAATGGGGAACAAATGGTACACCCATGATGGTAACATTTTTGGAAGGATTAGAAAAGGTCATTATGCATCCTAATTATTTGATTAATAGTAATCAATGAATAGTGACTTGATTTCCTCCTATAAATAAGACCATTTGCTTATTGAGTTAAGCAATCAATTAAGTTTGATTAAGAGGTCTCTACAAGTTTAAGGTATGCAATTGTGTTGTGGTTAGTATAGATTTATTTCAATTAGCATGTAAATAAATCTAGGACTAGTAATACATGTATGGTTAGATCCTAAGAGGACAAACATGTAATTATATTAGGGATTATGTTTCCTAACAAAAGGGTTGCAAAGGAGAATACCATAAGAAAGGTCACCATATGAGTCAAAAAAAAATTCTTGAAACGAACTAAAAATTTGATTCGGAATCAAACCGATTAATTTTAGGGTAGATTTTGGTTCTGAAAATAAGGAGCTAACAAAATAGATTTTGGTTCTGGTTGCTTTGTTTTAAGGCTTTGCTATTGTAATTAATTTTAGTTCAAATTGTTTTTGATTTGTTGAAGTTTTTTAAAAATTTAGATAAGAAATTTAGTAACTCAAGTGGGGAGATAGATTGAAATTGTTGTTAATATTTGTGTATTAAACATCAAAACATATATCTTGGAAACGGTTGGATCGAATCAGAATTAATGTGTAGGGTAATTCATATTTAAATAGGGTAGGTTCTGGTTTTAAAAGTTTATAATTGAACTTTTTAGGGTTGATTCTAGTTTTAAAAAATTTATAACGGAATTTTTAAGATAAATCTGATTCCACCTCAATATGATAGGGTACCTTATTTTACTCGCTCCTAAAATCCTATGCATTAGTAACATAGCTGAAGTTGAAAGTGGGTGAGCTCTGGTTAGCTCCTTTGAAACAGAGAGCTTATGGTTCAAAATTAAGAATGGGAATGGATCATATATGATATGAGAATGTCAAAATCCATATTTAGTCCGTTTAATTAATAGGTATAAAATTTTTACATATATCCCACTCTAATATATCAGGCCGTGAGCTTTGTGCAGGTTCCCGTTCACATTGAAATTTTATCTCTATTTGAACGGGAAAATAATATCCGGCTTACCCAACCAACATATATATATATAATTATCCACTTATTTACCCCTAACATATCAGACTCCACGGATCCATCTCCAGTGATATTTTTGCCTTCCCTATTCAAAATCCTTGTATGTCAATAACAACTTTAAAATGGGGCATTTATTTCCTTTGTTCTTCTTAGATTTATTATTACAATTATTTATTTCTTACAAATGTAAATAAAAGAAAAAATTTCCTACTCATAAATACAGGTAAAAGGTAAAAAGCAGAAGCAATAAGTACTTATGTAGTAGGTGAGATGGGTATTTAACATAGTTTTAAAAGCGGATTGGATAAGCTGATTGCACCGGTTAAATTGGGAACCAATCGTGAGTTCAGTGTGATCGAATTTTAAAAATTGGTGTGTTATTAAAAGATAACATCCAGATAAAATTGGTGAACCGGTCAGATCAATTCTTAATGAAAAAATTTATATTAAAAAATAATTTTTAATTCATTAAAATTAATTAGGACGTTATCAATTTTATCGGTTCAACCAAAATAATTTAACCGATTAAACCATTAACTCATTAATTTTTTTTAAATCAAATCTAATTTTAAAAAGATTGGTATTTAGGCTTTTCTAAGCAAAGTCCTCCTCCACTTTATTGATTATTTATATACATGGAAATCTATTTCCTCGACCAAGTTGTTGAGAAATGTGAAAGGTTTGATAAAGTTAGAATTTGAATTCTGAGAAAGTTCAATCAATTACCAATACATTCATTCAAATCCATTTCACGCTTGTTTTCCATAGTTCAGCATTTTCTGAAAAAGTGATTGAAGTCTTTATGTATTAATTTTTTTTTTATAAATGTTTATAACTTTTTATGCGGCTGAGCCCATCTAATCGCTTCAGATTTTAAGAAAAATAGAGAATTTTATTAAGAATTCCTTATATTTTCCTATTCTAGGGATTGACTTGAAGTAAACCCGGCCACGATTCCAGTTTCGGTTCCAATATTGAAATCGAACCGAAACTTATTTCGGATCGGTTACGGTTCCACATAATTTGGAATTGTAATCTTAAAGTTCGGTCCGGTTCCGGTTCCGGTTCGGTTCGTAGTCGGAAGCGAACCAAAATTTTCCTTTTTTCCCCCAAAAAAATAAAAGACCGAATTGGATCCGAATCGATTTTTTCAGTTCGGTCCGGTTCTACGATTCCAGCTTCCTAGAACAGTAGAACCGGACACCGAACCGAATTGTGGCCAGGTCTACCCTAGAGCCTTCATATGACATCATATATCAGTATTCTAAGCATTTTATCTAGAGATACACACGGTTCGGTTACGGTTGGAAATTAAAACCAAAGGCCGAACCATAGACCTACGTTTCAGTTACAATTTCAGCAAAAGCCGAACCGCAACCATAACCTTAAATTGAATCAAACCGTACGGTTCGATTTAAGATTGAAACCATTTTTTTGAAATAAAATAATTTAAATTGATAAAAAATAATAATAATTAAAGATTTACTAAAGCATATATTGATAATTTATTTATTGTTTTGGAAAAAAAGAATTTTCACTTAATTAAACTATCAATATATCCTCTTCGGGTGTAGAGGAATCAAAACTCACGTAATTCTGTTACATTTTATTTTTAATAATTTACCCTATTTATATTTTATTTATCCTCATCCAGAGAAGGTGGTTCGATTCTTGAGCCTTTAGTATTAGTTAAATATGTGTTTTCACACAAATTTTTAAAAGTCTCCGGCTAATATTCTTGTATACGGCGTTCCGTCCTACACCAATCGTTAAGACACATTTGACCTTCTAACGTCTCCGATTTCAACCTTGATCTTCTGTCATCAAAAATATTGTCGCTCATATCAAATGCATGGTCTATAATTTCTGTTGAGACTGGTGCAGCTAATACCTCACTTGCAATCACATACATGACTGGAAACAATTATTGATATTTTTGCCACCAATCAAGGATAAGAAATTGCTCACTTACAAAAACACTTTGGAGAAATTGAAATTTGACGTTAGATATGTATTAATTTCTGAAATTAGTAATGGCGGTATTGGTGGACTTTGATTTTTTATTTCGCTACATTAATCAATTTCTACCAGCAAAAAGTTTAGATTGTTTAGTTGGTGCGTTCAAGGATTGTGTAGTATCATCTATTTGAATATTATATTTACTTACATAATCATTGTATAAATCAAATAAAGTTCTCATAATATTATCAATAATTGAAGAAATAATTACAAATCTATCACCTTATAAAGCATACTCATTTGTAAAATATTTTCCAAATCTTCTATTTTAAACCTTAGATACAAGACAAAAGCAATAAGATAAAGTAATGACATGTCTCTGTAATAATTAAGTCATTTTATTCTCATTGATGCAACACAGTCCTTTATTACAACTGAGAGATCATCAAAATCATTGTTAGAATCATCAAAATCAAAGTCATAATTGTTATTATTATGATCGGATAATAATATCAAGACTTGTAATGAGAAAAATATTTGAAGTTGGATAATAAACACCACTTAAAATATTTGTAGCATAATTAAATTTTTTTAAAATATCTAAAATTTTTGAACAAACTTCTCAATGACTGAGATATAAAACGACTTCATATTGGTGGTGAGCAATAAATAAACATAATAAATCTTTACATTCAAAAATTTCATTTAGTAAAAAATAAGTAGAATTCCAAAGATTTGGAATATCACGATCGAATTTTTCCGGCCTAACACAATTTTACTTATAAAAATTACACAATTCTTTTCTAATTTTAGAATACGACCAAATTAAATTAATTACTTTTTAATAGGTACAATATGAGAGTTTAAAGATTTCAAATTATCTTGTACACATAAATTCAAAAATGATATGCACATCGAATATGAAAAAAATTACCTCCCAAATTTGGTTGACAAATAGCTTTAAGTTCACTAATGCATTATCAAATCTAATAGTTAAATTTTTTTACACTAATCCACAATCTTGTACAATATTACTAATCATTACATAAATATTACGTGCAATGTGTGACTCATCAAAAAGTCGAAATACATTAAATCTTGTTTGAATTAACTATTAATCATCAATCCAATGACATGGTGACAACCAATGATCACTCTAGATGTCACTACAAATAGAAACACAATATTTAAGTTTAAAAAATAATTCTCTTAAATGATTTTGACATTTTGCATATAATTCCATCAATTTTCTTTTACATGTCATCGTAATTAAGTCTACATCAAATAAGATTCAAATTTTCTTGTATTAAATCAATAAAAAAAGGCATTTTCACTAAAAGTAAATGCTAAATAATTCATGACAATAAATTTAGTTAGATTATCTTTTCATTGTGATTCATTATATTTAAATAATTTAGTAGAAAAATAAGAACATGGACCGAAAGCAGAAAATTGAGTCATTTGTGTTTGTGTTGTATCAATCCCAAACTCAGCTTTACGAATACTCCTCATAGGACCCATTATAGTTCCATACACATCGTTGTGTTTGTATATTTTTCCACAATAATTGCAAACATCATTTTTCTCACCAATGACATCATTCACGACCAAAGTGAAATGTTTTGTCAAGATTTCAGAACCTCAATTTCTAAAACTTGAATATGTAAAGTTATTTCGCTGGTGGTATGTTGAATGGTATCCTCAGGCTTAAGAATGTTAGCGTTGTGTGATGAGCTTGCCATTATAATAAAGAGATTGAGAATTCGAAATAATTTTTTTTAATAAAAAAAATGAGAATTTGAGATAATAAGAGTAAATGAATTGAATATATGAGAAACTGAGAGAGCTAAGAGAATAATTTGTTTGTGATTTTAGAAAATGAATTAAGAAGTTATTTTTGATTTTTTGTAATGTCTAAATTACCCCCAAAATATAGTTGTTTGACAGTGCAATTTAGGAATCTTAAATGATTTTATAATATTATTATTTAAAAAATCAAAAATAGTCGTTAGACAACGGCTAAACTATTAGCCATTACGCTAGCTAACGGTTCGAATCGTTACGGTTTAAACCGTAACGGTTAACAGTTGAAACCGTAAACGAACCGATTACGGTTTCAACCGTACTAACTGCCAAAACAGATGATTGGTTTTCAACTCAACCGTAATCAAATTGGACTAGACCGATTTGATTATGGTTCCTGATTTGGTTGACCGGTCAATGGCTTGGTTGACGGTAGAACCACAACCGTATGCATGTCTAATTTTAACCGTATGTATGGAATAAAACATTATCAATGAAACACATAGAATATCATATATTGATTGTACTATTTATTTTCTCTCGAACCTTTGTGTTCACGTTTACTCTATTATGTTAATGGGTGTTAGATTTGGTAACTTATAATTAGATCATCGCGTAGACATTTTATTATTGAATTTGTGCCCGTAGATATTGGGAAGATTGACTTACTAGACGGGAATGCTAGCAAGTACCACAAAAATTTGACTTTGCGATGATAAAAAAAATCCGCTCATGACAATTGGTGTTACTGAGCTCTACTGACTTTGAATGCACTTTCAATTCGAAGTTCAAGTAAAAATAGGACGGCAGAAATTTGTGTTTAAAATGTGAGGTTTCCATTCCCATCCGAGAAACATAATTTTAAGAGCAATTTTAAAAGATTCTACTAATTTTTTTTTTCAAATACTTATTTATTTATCTATGCGGTAAATTGAAGAGTGGAAAAATAAATTTAATTTCAAAAGAATCTTAAAATAAAAATAAATTGAGATGAATTAAGATTTTGGGTAGAAAATTTTGGATAATCAATTTGATCTATTTTGATAAAATCCACTAAAAAATAAGTAAAATTGAAACGATAAATATTTGTAAAATTTGTAATGAAATGTATATGAATTTAATATTATTTATAGGTGAAAATAAAGAGTTGTGAAAATTATTATTATTGGTTATATTATTTTAATGAATAATTGTCATTAAAAACTCCATCCCCCACAAAAATAAATAGGAAAGATAAAATATTATATAATATTATTTGAAGAGAGATAAGTTATTCTTCAATATTGAAAAGTGTAGACGAAAATCTAATTTTCAAGAATCTCATTTGGTGTCTCTTTTGAAATAAATTTTGATGATGTGGCTCACAATTTAAACATCAAAATAACATTTGGTGAGTATTTTGGAGTTGCTATAATACTATTGTTCTGTTTTTTCACTAAATACTAATTTTCTGTTTGAAATATATATATATATTTTTTTTATATAATGGCAAATGATTCAATTATTAATTGCTCTCAAATGTCTTTATTGATAATACTCACAATAGGAAAAACATACAGGTATTATTTATTTGAAATCTCAAGCTATATGAACTTCCTCTCAAGTCAATCAACTGTGAAAGAAAAGCCATTAGGTTCTTTCCTCTTCCCCCTCCTTATTAGAAGAGACAGAAGGAGGATTAAACATGCTAAAGAACCTAAAAGCAGAAATCACAGCTAAAATGATGAAACAGCCAAGAGCAAAGCCATGGAGAATCAAAGCAATCTTCATTTTATAGCAAAACTTCCCATAAGTGCTGCAGGCTTCACTCCATGTGACTTGTTGATCACCATTGTAGGCTAAGTACAGTATCTCCAACACTGCAGACACAGATGTGACCATTAAGTAAGCCACAATCTGTCCAAAGAGAAATTGTAAAAGGGTCATGATTCAAAGATGTGAAAGGGCAAAGAGCAAGAGAAAGAAAATGATGGAGTCAAAACCTGGTCAGAGACAAAGAAAAGCCAAGCTTTTGAGGCCAAGAAGCTGAGCCATGAGGAAATAGCAGCAACAAATGCATAACCAGCACTTATACCACTTATGCAGACCATGTACCTGAGGAAATATACAGTTCTTTCTCACTAAAAATTCTCCCAACAATGAAAGCAAGAGTGAAAGTTAGCTTACTTGAGTCCCAAGAGATTGCTGAACTTTAAGTTCCCATAATCACTGTTATCTTGCTGGTTAGTCACAGATAGCCATATGACTGCAACACTGAGAGGAATGACAGAAATTCTAAGGAAACAATCTACAGGCTTAAGCATTGGGAAGTGGGTAATGGAGCAGGATGAATTATCATCAATAATTTTTTTCTCATTTTTATACTCATTTGCAATGTAAGAAGAGCTTAATATGTAATGAGAACAGGTGGGAAAAGATGAAAATGTTGTTGAGTTGAAGTGGGGATGTGGAGATAAAGCAATCTTCCCTTTTCAGGCTTTAAAATGAATATAAAAAATAATCAAGTGTATGGAGAGATATAACTAGCGCATGCTTAGTGGGATGAGTGAGAAGCAGTGGCTTTGCTTTTTACTAGAAATTATGAGAATTACATTTTTGTGTTATCTTGTTGGAGTGGCATGATTAGCTCCACAAGGACTCATGATTCCTCTAGTTATGAGTTATCAAGAAATTTTGCTTGCATCTCTCTCACCTCACAGTGACCATGGAACATACAAAAATCGTATCCTATACATAAAATTTCCGTTATAAATAAAATCGTTTCCTATATATAAAATTTCTGTTATAAATAAAGTCCGAAAAAGTCTTGATGTATGCAATCTTTTAAGTCCTTACCTACCAAGCTGATGGCAAATTAACAACAAGGTATTCATGATGAGGCTTCAGCATCAAGAAAATAAATCATCAAAAGAGGGAATGTTCATTACTTTACTATTTACAAACACAAAAGGGAACGTCTATCATAAGCAACGTGAAAGCCGCTGAATTTATCAACCAGAAGGCAGGCAACAAAAGATAGCCTAAATATCGGCACTTATTGTGTGAAGTTACAAAAGCCATGGCATGCTTATAAAATGCTCCAACAGAGCATTCAAAGAATTGGCTAAATTACACACTTTCCTTTCTAAGAAGTAACCCAGCAAACAGAATCAATCCTCCTCTATTGGTCCATATTTTGGTCTCATTTTACATTGACACTACACACAGTTCTCTGTACCAAGATTGCAAAACAAACTCCAGCCATTTGCTTGCTTCCTCCCAAAATCTCTCCTTTTTTTTTTTTTCAGAAAGCTGCACTCCATAAAGTATTCTCACCTTCCCCGCAACGCCGGTGAATCTCATTCATCCTCTCAGCAGACTTGCAGATCCCACTGCAAGTCCAATCAAATGAAGCAACACAGAGATTGCCTGCCTGAGCTTTCCACTCGCAATCTGAAGTAAGTGAACATTCATATAATTAGGATTTTTTGATCAAAATTTACACTTGATGGTAATTGCTACTAGCATCTAACCCTTATTCTGCTCCATGAATCTGTTTATTTAAAGCTTAAAACAAACACACATACACAGAGAAACTGCATGTCTTTGAATGACCACCTAAGAAGAACATATTCGGATTTGGATCTGTAATTCGGAAATGATAAGATAAGAATACGTCGATACAGTTTTTTTTAAAAAAAATTAGAATATGCGGATGCGTGTGTATATATATAATTATATTTATCTGAAGATAGTAAATATATAGTGGAGTTTGATTATATTAATGTATAATTTATTAACATAGTATTACATATACTAAAACATTTAATCTCATTATATATTCCCAATAATAGAATTATAGCTGTCAATTATTAACAAAATTTTACATGTATTAAAAGTTTTAATACTATTTCTATTTCCAATAATAAAACTATAGTCCTCAACTATTATCACGGTTTTACAAGTATTTAAAGTTTTAATACTATTGTCTATTTCTAATATAAAACTATAGTTGTCAATTAATTAAACCTCTAGTTGTCAATTATTTAATATCATACCTATTTCTAATAATAATTGTAAAATATGTAGCTATCTATTATTTTAACACGTCTATATCATGTGTTACATAAAAATATTTTGTCATCTATTTAAAAGAGTTTAAAACTAATAAAACTATTTTTCTTCACGTGTTCTAAAGTGTCCGATATGTATCGAAAATTAAAAAAAAAAATATTAAACATATAAAATAATTAAAAAACTAGTATCCGGTACGTAGCCTAGATTATCCAAGAGTATCAAAGCTTGGATACGTATCGATATGCATACGCAATAAGTTTTACACGTATCCGTGCTTCTTAGATGACCACCTATCAAACACTACTAGAACATTTTTGGCGGAAAAAAGTATCTAAACTTTTCTGAGTTAGGATCTGTGAGAATTTGTGAAGGAAAAATTGTGTATTAAAATTTGCTTGATATAAAACTTACAATGAGAGGCCTTTATATAGGCATTATACAACTACCATATTAAATACACAACAACACAACTACCAACTACACAATTAATGCTTGGTTGAATATAATCTAACAATAAATACTAATTAGCTTCTCAACTAATTCCAACACTCCCCCTCAAGCTGGAGCATACATGTTGTATGCACCAAGCTGTTACAGATGAAATCAGCACAAGAACCATAGAGAGACTAGGGTGTTTAAAGCGCTGCTGGAGAATGCACAGCAGGAACATATATGGTGACTTGGTTGTTTAACGTCGTTGGAGAATGCACAACGAGAACAGATGTGGAGGTTTGGATGGTTTAACATCGCTGGAAAATGCACAGCTGAAAAGTTTAAACTATTCCAGAACAGCTCAAAACATCTAAAGAAAACTTGCCAAATCACCCCATAACAAAACCCCGAAAAAAGTCAGATGTGGAACTTGGTGCAAATAAGGGATAAGAATTAGCATTTCGTCGCCACTGATATTGTCAAGATTGCCAAAGAAGGTACGGCGCGTGAGGCTCACACATATATAGCGGTGTGTGTTCCCCACGCGCCGACTTGAACGACGACTCTAAAAGAGAGATACTAGAACCCAGAGAAGATTGGCTCTGATACCATGTGAGACTTTGTGAAGGAAAAATTGTGTATTAAAATTTGCTTGATATAAAACTTACAATGAGAGGCCTTTATATAGGCATTATACAACTACCATATTAAATACACAACAACACAACTACCAACTACACAATAATGCTTGGTTGAATATAATCTAACAATAAATACTAATTAGCTTCTCAACTAATTCCAACAGATCCCATGATGAAAATTATATTTTTGCTCAAAGGTAAATATCTTTTGCCTTGGCAGACAAAAAAGCAGCAACTAATCTCATTAGCAAACTGTAAATTTAGCAAAAGAGTTGGCAAAAACAGTAGATTCAGCAAAAGAGTAGCTGAGGAGATCTTTTTTTCCTTTTTTATTTGTTTGTGGGTGGAGGCTTTGCTTTATCCACAACAACCGGATCCCGGATTGGGTCCACTTAAGAGAGCAAGTAACTGTCCACGGGGTTGCATCTGTGTCATATTCTCCTCTCAATAACAAAGGCGGCATTATTTATAAAGATGGGTGGAGTGGAGAGATCCTGCCTTTGACTTGTAAATCAGAGGATAATCTATTCTCTGGTCAATGCAATGAAAGCCAACAAGCCATTGTAGTACAAAAAGTTTGGTACTAGCCTATTCAAACAAAATATGATGAGCTACCTATAGTCTATAGGCTCTCGATCACCTATTTAGCTTTTCCAAAGAAACCCCACTACACCATATATCAGGCATGGTGTAGGACAAAAGTCCATTTATTTCCCAAACTAATGGAAACAAATGTTTTAGAAACGATTGGTAACTCTGGGCATAAAAAAAAAAAAAAAAATAAAAAATAAAAAATAAAAAAACAGTTCCATAAGCTTATAAACTTACCAGGTGGGGTGCCACAACATAGTCTCCGGTCATCTATGTGCTCTACATCCAATCCAATAAACCATGCTCCCAATGAAACATCCTCATTAGCATACTTGTGTAGCACATGTCTGCATAATTACCATTCCAAGAGAAACAAATCAGAGCAGATGTATGCAACCACTTCCCCTGGAGATGAACAGGGAACTCACTGGTTAAACGATATATAAGAAGCCAAATCTTTAGAAATAGCATATAGCTGGCCCGTGGCATGACGGAAGTACTTGTTTCCTCCTCCACCAAATTTCCAATATTCAGGTTCGTGGTACCTCACTCCCCTGTCCATGGTAAAAAGTGAAAAAGCAGGGAGGTGAGTAACATAAAGATGGAATTTTATTCTTCCAATGTGGGCCAAATGAGTAACAGAACATATGCTTGGCTTACTTTTGAGCTAGGACAGGACCAGACTTCATGCAGCCTATATACACCCTGGGTGTTGATCGATGCCTAGCCAATGTTGCTCCAAGTGTTGCTGCAGTAACATAATAGAAGAAATCTGTTTAAAGAAAACAAGGAGAAGAAGAAAACAAATTTTCCAGTTCCAATTCTAGCAATTCAAGGAAACCATTTTGTGGTGATGTCTACTCATCAGATCGTGAAGAACGAGATTCATATCCCATATTACTCGTTCTCAACTACATTTTACATCACGAAAACCATGGCCATGAAGACCGCATTTGCAAGTATTATCAATAAAAGGAGTTCCGAGTTCAGAAAATTCTTCACTAATAAAGTTTTATTCCCCTAAAAGTTGAAAGACAGTACAGAAACAGAGAGAGAGATTTCTTGATCTACCTGTAACAAAACCAAAAATCAATAAATAATTGCATCTTTACCTATATTTACATGTACGTCATCATCGACTTTGACATAGAAATCTGCATCCCACAAAGCAACAGCAGTGGCAAAGAATATCTTTGTCTTTGCAGATAATTCAAGGTAGCCTTCAACGTGCTCCTGCAACAGGTATATTAATTATTTTAGAATTTAACATAGCAGTTCAGATTTTCTTTTCTAAATCTCCGTAAGTGCGTTTTTGGTAAAATAGAAAAAATTTAGAAAAAGGATAAATGGAAAAAGATAAAGCTCTACCAGCCTAAAAAAGTCACCATGTCTTTTATCTTCCGCTTCAATGGCTCTATCAAGGATACCACCGGATGTAGCGCTAATGATGAAACAACCAGATGGAGAAATACGTCAGATACTCAGATTCCAGTCATTATAATATTAATTCACAAACTGATAATGATTATGCATATCATTATTAATTTAGAGAACTTAGGGTACATCAAGACATAAATGTCTACAAAAGATTTCATATCCAATGCCTTATCCAGTGAATTCAGCAATAATGAGCTTATGAAAACAGATTGGAGAAATAATATTATTTGTTCACTAAGAAGAACATACTGATAATTTAACTATGACAGATGGTGGAACTGAAACATGCCTATAATGCAGACTTGACAACAATTTGAAGTATTTATACAAGAGTCGGGAAGGAAGTGCAACCAAATCTTTCAAATCAAGCAGAATTTATATAGACGCTCAGAGATATGGCATTTTGACTTTCAGAGGATTTCTTTAACATTCCAGGATGAAAAAAGGCTAGCACTTGCATTAAGAACTATGATTTTCTTTCTCACGCATGATGATATTTTTGCTTTAAATTAAGCAACAAGAGTAAATCAGTAGTGCTAAAGGCCATACAAACCTGCGACCTATTACAAAGCGCATGACAATGCCTTTCTCTTCCTCAAGCTTCTTTCTTTTGTCACCTAGTTTTCATACAAATACACAAAAGTTTAATTGACAAAAATTAACCATAAGACGCTATCACATAAAAGTCAATATGGCCAATCAAAAGAAATTACACATTGAGAAAAAAATTTGAAAACACGTAAATAATAAACAAACCTTGAGGCATCCATGTAGCACGAATGGAATCTCTTCGCTTTCGACTGCTAAAAGCAGAATTGATACCCACAACCATTAAGTATTTTCTTTTCACCCTTGGTTCGTTAATTTGTAAGTTGTCTGACAATGGTGAACCATTAATAATGGACTCCTGTGTGGCCCTTGCGGCAGCCAACTCCATCTCCAAATTAGAGATTGTTTTATCCAGTGTTCTGTGATTTGCACAATTCAACAGATCAACCTACCACCAACTTCATTGCAAGGAAAATATACAAACCCCAATAATAACTTACTGTATAGCAAGATGAGTCTTTGAAACCTCCCCAAAAATTTCTTCTGGTTCATGTTTTACATCCTTCTAATGAAACAAACAATAGAAGAAGGAAAAAAGAAAAAAGCACCCTACAGTCAACACGCTGACAAATATTTGGGAGAAGGTAAGAAAATGTTCAAGTTTTTAAGTGACTACTCACCCTAACTGAGTCACAACCCTCAGAAACTAGTTTCGGCTTTTCATCTTCAACCTCTGTTCCTCTAGATGTATCTTCGATTTCAGGCACTGTCCACATTCTGCATCCGACATATCCCATTTAGTTAGCAAAAATACAGAGTATAGAATAGAGTCATTTGATTCTATATATGCATAGGTCTAACAACCAAGAAAAAGTCAGCCCAACTCAAATTCTGCAATTGAACTATGAAACATAGAAGAAGAAGTTGAAGCAAGTTTAGTTAGAACTGCAGAAGCAAATGCAGCCATAATCCTTGAATAATTAACTAAAGCTTCCAATTAAATTTCACAGAGACATCAGATACAGGACTGTACTGCAACAGTAAGTCTTTGAAATAGCCAAAACAAAGAGCTGAATCAACCCACTTCTGGGATATTTACTGGGTTCTTATCAATCATAGAATCAAACATATCATGGATTCCAAATCAAGGTGCCAATATAAGAAGCAGGTTACGTGCACCAAAATTGAGCTGCCAAACCATATCTAGAACATCTATAAGGGCACCTTCAAAAGCACCAGCAAATGAACTTGGCATAGTATTACCATCACTCTCAAGAGTCAAGACTCTTATCGAGCTTGACTTGATATGTTCAATGAAAACTCGAATTGGTCCTTATCTAAAACTTTACTATCAGAATTAGGAACCAAATTGAAAATTTAGAATTCAAATTCAAGTTTTGCATAAATTTGAACCCACAACATAATTGCAGATCCACCGGTATTCAACATCCAACTGGATAGTAAACAGCATACTTAAAATAAAAACAAATTCAATTTTCACAATAATTGCCATAGATATCAGTGTAAAATTATCATGAGAAAATATTAAAAAATCAGTATTTTCCAGAAATAATAAACAGGAACCAGAAATTGCAGTCACAAGCTAATAAAAATCAATCTAGAACAAATTCAAATGAAAAATTGAGAATCACCTATCAGAGAAGAGCATCCCTGCACAGAAACAACAAATACAAAACAAAAGAGTCCATTTTTTGGACACAAAACTCTTAGAAGCTGATTCAATTCCTCCTCCTCCTCTACTCTTCCAAGTCATTTTGCTCATTTTTTTTCTCTGTTCTGAAAACCAATCAAACAGAAACAACCAACCAACCAAACCAAAAGCTAAATCAAATAAATACCCATTTCAAATCTCAAGTCAACTAACTCAGCACACCCAAATTCAGATCCAATTTCTCTCAAAACTCAACATTAACTCAAAGTCTACACATTAACAAACAAACAAATGGGAAATTTGTTTGCTTTTATAATATCTCCACCTCCACAAGGCTATAAGAGGCTTAAAGATATTAATCTTTGAGGTGGTTGTGCTCTGTGAATCTGAACTGAAAATACAGCTGTCTATTGGTTTTTTTGTTGATGAAATGAAACGAAAGGAGAAAAAACTCCACTGAAGGACTGTTCAGTGTTGAATATGCATTTACGCACACAATTATAAGTTAATTACTCTACATTATAATTTGAAATTTATTA
>SKCR01000227.1:0-54945 GCA_019454045.1 Zanthoxylum bungeanum
AACGCGTTCATGGGATCGTTTGGGGTCCGTATATACCCTCAAAATCTTGACTTGACTAGGACCTGGAGTGCTCGTGAAGCCAGGTAAGTAACTCATGCGATGAGAGCTTAATGGGTGATTCCGTGTTTTCAATATACATATATATATATATATATATATATATATATATATATATATATGGATGACTATTCAGGTAAATAACACTAACAACGGGTTGTTTGGTTTAGTAAAGCTATTCCACGCCATTCCTTTTTGCTTTGGATGACTATTCAGGGTGGCCTTTGTACCCAAGATCGTCTAATGAGTTTTGGTATCTCTACTTGCTGGTAATGCATCCTTTGTGGTTGTTCAAGTGAGGATATTGATCACATTTTCTTCCAATGCTCTTTCTCTTCGCGGGTTTGGACTACGGTACTGGCCATGTGTGGGTTAGATTGGAGTTCTCGAGTTTGGTTGCAGATGGTTGAGTGGATGTATCAGTTCACCGACGCCTCTTTATATCATCTTCTTGTTCGGCTTTTTTTACTGCATCAGTTTACTACATCTGGAGGGAGGGGAATGCCTGCATGCATGATGTGACCCATCGCCCTGTCAGTGCTCTACTTTGTGATATTGTGTTTACTATCCGGTCTCGTGCCAGTTACTGCGGAGGGTGAAACCATCTTATGATAATAAATGGCTTCACCTTTCTTGGCGCATGCCTAATGACATTTTCTGATGGTTTTGTTTTGTTTATAGTCGTTCAGGTTTTTACTAGGAGGGCCTGTCCTCTCTAGTTTTCTAGGAATTGCCCCATATAGCTTTTTACTTTGTTGATAGGAAGGTCTGTCCTTCCTAGTTGTTTGGGGTATGCCCCTGTACTTTTGTTTCTTTTTGGGGATCAGAACTCAAAATTCTTTTTCCATGCTATGAAGAATCATCATTGTCGCAGTAAAATTACTTCTGTTTCTAAGGAAGATGGGACCCGCTTGGAGGATGATGTTTCGATCATGGAGGAGATTGTATCTTTTTACGAGACTCTTTTGGGGCCCTAGCCTCATTTACAGGATATTGATAGAGATATTCTCCATTCCACTATTACTAAGCATGTGTCTGTTGAGTAGTGGGAGAGTCTCGCTCGGGAGGTTTCTGATGAGGAGATTGAGTCCTTCTTGTTCTCTCTGAAGGATAATAAGGCTCCTGGTCCAGACGGGTTTAATTCGGGTTTCTTTAAGAAGACTTGGAGTATTGTGGGGGGTGATGTTCTTTGTGCTATTCACTCTTTCTTTTCTTCGGGGCGTCTCTTGAGGTAGGTTAATGCGACCTCTATTGCTCTGATCCCGAAGATCCCCAACCCTTCCCAGGTTAAGGACTTTCGGCCTATTTCTTGTAAGTTTACAAGTGTATTGCCAAGCTTATTGCGAATCGGATCAAGATTATCATTCCTTCTATGGTCAGTCATAATCAATCTACGGGTCGGCGCATTAGCGAAAACATTTTATTATGCCAAGAATTGGTTAGGAATTTCATCGGAAATGTGGGACCCTAAGACGTGATCTTAAGATTGAATTGATGAAAGCTTATGACACTGTTCGTTGGGACTTTATGGTTGAGGTCTTGTGGACTATTGGTTTTCCAGAGAGGATGGTGGGTTGGATTCGGGAGTGTATGACTTCTGTTATGTTTTATGTGCCTATTAATGGGGAGTTGCATGGCTTTTCTCTGGGGGGCCTTGGGCTGCGAGAAGGTGATCCTATGTCTCCATATTTTTTTGTTTTGGCTATGGAAGTTCTCTCGGGCTTACTTCATAATATGGCTCATGATCGAGGTTTTATGTTTCATTGGCGTTGTTCTAAGGATCGCCTCACACATCTTTGTTTTGCGGATGACCTTATGATTTTTTGTAAGGTAGATGCCTCCTCGGTCTCTTTGATCAAGGATTGTCTTTGACAGTTTATGGGTTTATCAGGCTTAGTCCCGAATCCAACTAAGAGTCATCTTTTCTCCTCTGGTATTTCTCTTACTCTTAAGGATCAGTTGTTTCATGTTTTGGGTTTCCAAGAGGGTATTCTTCCAGTGCGATATCTGGGAGTTCCTTTGATTTCTCCTAAGTTTCGGGCTTCAGATTGTGCTTCTATTGTTGAGCGTATTGCCAGGCGTGCTAAGAGTTGGAGTAGTAAGTTTCTTTCGTATGCGGGGCTGCTTCAGCTCATCAAATCTATTTTGTTCTCCATTCAAGTTTATTGGTCTTCTTTATTTATTCTTCCTAAGTTTGTTATTAGGAAGATGGAGATGACTCTTAGATCTTTCATTTGGAAGGGTAGTGAGCTTACTTCATCGGGAGTGAAAGTGGCTTGGAGTAAAGTTTGTTTACCTCTGAAAGAGGGGGGTTTGGGGATCAAGAGATTGGATACTTGGAATAGAGCGGCAATTGTTAAGCACTTATGGTTCTTTGCTCTGGTCAGGTTTCCTCTTGGTCGACTTGGGTTGAGTCTTACTTGCTTCGGGGAGGAGCTTTTGGGAGGTGTCATGTCCTGAAGATTGTTCTTGGAGCTGGCGGAAGATCTTGGAGCTTCGTTTTGGGCCGGCGGAGGATGAGACTTAGGATTGGGAATGGTGAAAAGACGTTATTGTGGTTTGATTACTGGCATCATCTTGGTCCGATTATGGATACGTTGGGTGAGAGAGCGATTTACAACTCAGGCTTGAATATGATGGCTACAGTTGCTTCTATTATTTCTGACTCTTCTTAGCATTGGCCCCCAACTAGGTTTGCTGCCCTTGTTGATTTGGCCCGGTCCCATCTTCCGGACCCTTCTGGTATGATGCAGGATGAGCTGGTTTGGGTGGATGATAGTAGAGGGAGGTTTTCAGTGGATAGTGCTTGGAATGCTATGCGAACGAGGGGTCCATCGATGCTTTGGTCTCGAGTTGTTTGGTTTCGGAAGGCTATCCCACGCCATTCTTTTATGCTTTGGATGACTATTCAGGGTGGCCTATGTACACAGGATCATCTGATGAGGTTCGGTATCTCTGCTTGTTCGTGATGTATCCTCTGTGGTTGCTGAGGTGAGGATATTGATCACCTTTTCTTCCAATGCAATTTCTCTTCGAGCGTCTAGACGACTGTGCTGGCTATGTGTGGGTTAGATTGGAATTCTCGAGATTGGCTACAGACTGTTGAGTGTATGTATCAGTTTACCGACGACTCTCTGCAGCATCTTCTTGTTCGGCTGTCGTTTGCTGCGTCAGTTTACCATATATAGAGGGAGAGGAATGCCTGCACCCATGATGGGCCTCGTCGCCCTGTTTTTGTTCTTCTCAGTGATATTGTATTTACTTTCCGGTCTCGTGCTAGCTTATTGCGGAAGGTGAAACCGTCTTATGATAATAAATGGCTTCACCTCTCCTGGCACCTGCCCGATGACATCTTCTTTTGATAATTGATATGTTAGGTCAAACATAAGATAGTTAAGAAGTAGTTTGAGAAGGAGTTCAAGGTTATGTGTAGTTAAGTGAAACGACCATCACAGGTATGATTTTTGTTATTATCATGATACGAAGTAAGAGGTTGAATGATATTAATGTATGTATTTATTGACGTGTTTGAAGTGAAATTTTGATATGCTTAATGTCTATGTGTATGTATGAATGTACGTAAAGGTATGAATGTGTAACGATATGAAATTATGTATGTGAATGAAAATGAAAATGTATAAGTATATGAGTATGTATTTGTAAATGCATATGATGTTAAGATATGTATAGGTTGGATATGTTCATTTGGTAAAGACATTATATCAAATGTTCCTAGATAGAGATTATGAAATGAATATGTTTGATCGATAAAAGAAAAGTTATGAGGACTATCAAAGGTATGACATTTGAATTTTGTAACACGATGTATATTCATATGTTTGAAATATATGTTTATATGTGAGTGTTTGAATAATGTTTTGGAATGTTATGGATGTGCTTGTGTATAAGAAGTCGTGCGATGAGTTTGGTATGCGTGATATGTATGCATGTTTGCATGTTTAATTGATTGATGTTCTTATGGTATAGTAGTCGAGCTGGTTAGGAATCCGTTCGGACAGAATTCATCTCATACCTATTCTAAAATAGGTAATGAGTCCCGTATGAGCATTCTGTGTGTAAGCCAGCCAGATGTGTGTATTGTTGGATGATGTGAGCTTGGATGTACCGATTGTTATTTGTGCTTCATGGTTGGAAAATATGTCTGACTGTATGTATATGTATGATAGAACTCGTGATATGTATGGATTGTGTATGCGTATGTTAAATGAATGGATGATTTGAAACTGATGCAAATATCAGAGGTTATAAATCGTGTTTGTTAAGTTGTATTGATATGTACGTATATGTGTAAGGATTCTGAAATTGTATTTGCATGAATATAAAGGAGTGTGCTACGGTATGTGTGAAGGTATATGAAACCCAAGTGTTAAGCTATTGTAAGGTTATCGTGGATTAAAGAAGGTTAAAGAAAGATTGTCTTGATATTAAAGAAATATGTTTTGGTATTATAGATAGTTTGTAGCTGAACAGAAGAAAATTTGTTAGATTTACCGATTTGATGATATTTCAAAGATATTTATTGTGATAAGTATTAAAATGTGACTTCGTGTTTCTGTGCGTGAAATAGTTTCGATGTAAAAGGATATGTTATGTGATATATTCATATTGATGTCTTGCGGGATTTGGGTGTCTGGTTAATGAATTTGTGTATATGTGAACATATAGACATGAGAATCTGACATAAGTAGAGTATAAAGGATAATAATGAGTTAATGAATCTAAACTTATAACAATTTAGTAATCTGATAAACTACTAATAGGTTTGATTTGTTTGTTGTATATGTTTGTCCCTTTTGTTGTAATACTAGTATGGTTACTTACTGAGATTTTAAAACTCACACCGAACCGGTTTGCTAGTTTTGTAGGTTGGCTTCCAGATTAGTCAACCACACAGCTTTGAAAGTCATGCTCGAGACGCGGATCACCCAAGCGGCAGTCACCCTCGCAAGTGTCATATGATAAACTTTAGAACGTGTAGGATTTGGGATTAATATTTTTGTGTGTGGATAAAGTAAGTGTATTAACCAAAAGAAAACTATACAAGAGCAAAGGGGCATACCCCAGACAACTAGAGAGGACAGGCCCTCCTAGAAGAAAAGCCGAAAGGCTACAAGCAAAATAAGATAAATAGAAGATGTCATCGGGCAAGTGCCAGGATAGGTGAAGCCATTTATTGTCATAAGATGGATTCACCTTCCGTAAAAAGCTGGCACGATTCCGAACATCAAAAACAATATCACTAAGCAGGATAGAAACCGGCCGAAGAGACGCATCATGAGTGCGGGCATTCCTCTCCCTCCAAATATGGTAAACTGGCGCAGCAAAAGACAGCCGAACAAGAAGATGACATAAAGAGGCTTCAGAAAACTGACACATCCACTCAACCGTCTGAAGCCAATCTCGGCAACTCCAATCTAACCCACACATAGCCAGCACAGTAGACCAGACCCTCGAAGAGAAGAAGCACTGGAAGAAAAGATGATCGATATCCTCACTTGAACAACCACAGAGAATACATCGCGAGCAAGCAGAGATACCGAACCTCATCAAACTATCCTGAGTACAAAGGCCTCCCTGAATATACATCCAAAGGAAAAAGAATGGCGGGGAATGGCCTTCCGGAACCAAACAACTCTAAACCAATGCACCAAGGTTCCCCTTATCCGCATGGCATTCCAGGCACTATCCACTGAAAATCTCCCTCTACTATCATCCTCCCAAACCAGCTCATCCTCTCTCATACTAGAAGGATTCGGAAGATTGGCCCGAGCCAAATCAACAAGGGCGGCAGACCTAGATGGGGTCCACTGCCAAGAAGAATCAGAAATAATGGAAGCAACTGTAGCCATCTTATCTAAACCAGAGTCATAAATCACTCTCTCACTCCACGTATCCACAATCGGACCCATTGGATGCCAAAAATCAAACCATAATAAAGTCCTCTCACCATTCCCAATCCTAACTCTCATCCGCCGCAGGGAACAAGAACGAAGCTCCAAAATCTTACGCCAACTCCAAGAGAAATCTGTAGGGCAAGGCACATCCTAAAAAATTCTCCCCCTCAACAAATAAGACTGAACCCAATTCGACCAAGAAGAAACCTGGCCAGAACAAAGAAACCAAATATGCTTAACAATAGCCGCTCTATTCCAAGTATCCAATCTCTTAATCCCCAACCCCCATTCCTTTAGAGGTAAACAGACTCTACTCCAAGCCACTCTCGCCCCAGAAGAGGTGAGCTCACTACCCTTCCAAAGGAAAGAATGGAGAATCGTCTCCACCTTCCTAATAACAGACTTAGGAAGAATAAATAAAGAAGACCAATAAACTTGAATAGAGAACAAAACAAACTTAATGAGCTGAAGCCGCCCCGCATAAGAGAGAAACTTACTACTCCAACTCTTAGCACGCATAACAATATGATCCACAAGAGAAGCACAATCTGAGGCCCGGAGTTTAGTAGAAATCAAAGGGACTCCCAGATATCGCACTGGAAGAATCCCTTCTTGGAATCCCAGAACATGATGCAGCTAGCCCTGAAGGGTAGAAGAGATACCAGAGGAGAAGAAATGACTTTTAGCTGGATTCGGGATTAAACCCGATAAACCACTGAACTGCCCGAGATAATCCTTGATCAAGGAAACCGAGGAGGCATCCGCTTTACAAAAAATCATAAGGTCATCCGCAAAGCAAAGATGAGTGAGACGGTCCTTAGAACACCGCCCATGGAATTTTAAACCCTGATTAAGAGCCATTTTATGAAGTAAGCCCGACAGAACTTCCATAGCCAAAACAAAGAGATAAGGAGACATAGGATCACCTTGTCGCAACCCGCGACCCCCAGAGAAAAAACCATGCAACTCCCCATTAATAGACACAGAAAACCTAGTAGAAGTCATACACTCCTGAATCCAACCCACCATCCTCTCTGGAAAACCAGCAGTCCGCAAAACCTCAACCAAAAAGTGCCAACGAACAGTGCCATAAGCTTTCATCAAGTCAATCTTAAGAGCACATCTCGGGGAACCACCAATCCGATGATAATTCCGAACCAATTCATGACACAAAAGAATGTTGTCGCTGATACGCCTACCCGCAAAAAAAGCAGATTGATTATGACTTATCACTGAAGGAATGATAACCTTGATCCTATTCGCAATAAGTTTAGCAATACACTTGTAAATAGTGTTGCAACAAGAAATAGGCCGATAATCCTTAACCTGGGAAGGGTTGGGAATCTTAGGAATCAGAGCAATAGAGTAGCATTAACCTGCCTCAAGAGACGCCAGAGGAAAAGAAAGAGTGAATAGCACAAATGACATCATCCCCGACAACACTCCAAGACTTCTTAAAGATCCCGAATTAAATCCATCTGGGCCTGGAGCTTTATTGTCCTTCAGTGCGAACAAGACAGCCTTAATCTCCTCATCCGAAACCTCCCGGGTAAGAGACTCACTCTGCTCAGCTGTCACATGCCTAGTAATTGCAGATCTAAGGGCAACCCTATCAATATCCTGCTGACAATGTAGGGGGCCCAAAAGGGTCTCAAAAAAAGAAACAATCTCATCTCTAACCAAAACATCATCCTCCACACGGGTCTCATCCTCCTTAGTGATAGAAGTAATCTTGCTAGGGCCGTGAAAACTCTTCATAGCAGTAAAGAAGAATTTAGTATTCTAATCCCCAAGGTTTAGCCATTGAACACGAGATTTCTGTCTATTGAAGCCTTCCTCCGCCCGACTCATGTCACCATACCGTAACGAAAGACTAGCTTCTTCAGCTAACAGAGCAAAGTCACTGGGGCACTCCTATAAAGTACTCTGGATTGTGAAATGCTCAACATTAAACTTCTTCAAGGCCACCTTAACACTCTTCAGCTTACAACATAAACGGAACATCGGAGTGCCATGAACATCAATGTCCCCAACCCTAGCCACAACTGAGAGAAAATCGGGATGATCAACCCAAAAATCAAAGAATTTGAAGGGAATTTTTCTCTTTGGGAGCTCTGTAAGTTTAACCACCAAAGGAGAATGATCTGAAATCCGAGGGGGAAGAAAGCAGGCAGCAGAACCCGGGAAGAGACACTCCCAAGACGAATTAGAGAGAACACGGTCCAGCTTACGCCAAATAGGAGACTGAATCTACTTATTAAACCAAGTAAACTGACAACCAGAAAACTGAAGATCATCCAAACCAACCTGACCCAAACAGCAACCCAAATGTTTTGATTTATTATGATGTGGTGGGCAAAGCCCTTGATAGATGATGTGGGCACGAAGCCCTTAGGATATATGATTTGATGTGTTATTGTATGGACCTGAGGTCCTTTGGATATGTGATGTTTATTTCAGGTTTCACTTTGATGCTGGATTGTGATCCAGGTTGTCCAGTTTTAGGATACATCATGTCGGATTTTCATAAATTTAGAGGCTTATGGAGATGGATCAATTCTGTCTCATGTCGGTAGCATCCTGCCTCTGGCGGGGTGTTACAGTTCAGTTAGTCAAGGCTGATAGTGATAGGATAAATTGTCGCCTACCGGTAGCATCTCGAGAGGGGGATGTTACAGACAACCTAAAGTAAAGACTTTTATGTAACTTAAACCTGACCTGTACTTTTAACTATTATATTATTGACTTTGACTGATGCGTATACCTCAGACCTGACTGATGTGTGGACCCAATAACCTAGTGATTGTCATCAGTATCCATCCTCTCGAGCTTGTCCTCTGAGTAGACCTGCAAAACAGAAAACACTAGAAGAGTCAGGTGGTTTAGATCGTTTGAACGACCCAATGAGTGGGACAGTTTAAAAACGGGAACTAAAAAATACTTTATGAAAAACTCAATTTTTGAAACCGAAATAATCTCATTTTACAAGAAAAACTAATTTCTCTCTGAAATCTCTTTTTGTTTGAAAACAAATCTCTTTCTGCAAAATTTTTCTACAACTTCTTTCTTTTTGTAAAACTTCAAGATCTCTCATAAAACTAATTCTTTCTAAAAACTCTTCTAAAAACTGTTGTGTCTAAAATCTCATCTGGAAAACAACTGACGTATGGAGACGTTACATATCGCCGTCCCCCCCCCCGTCCACCCCAACCCACCCTAAATAGTGCCTTGGGCGTTCCTATCGCAGTCCCCCCAAGTCACTGAACTAGAGACAAGAGCGCTAATCAATGTTGTCATCCTAGCCCTGAAACTAGGATCTAGGGGCATAATGTAGCACGACCCCCTAGTTCTAAGACTACATGTGCACATTTCTATTTTTTTTTTGGATAACCGGGGTGTCCGACTTACCCTGACCTGTGCCCCGTGCCCTCAGAAGTTTCCAACATAGATCAGGGTAAGTCGCTGGCTTTTCACACTAGGGGCATGGCCCTAAGGAAATGTATCTAGTGGGATTCGAACCTTGAACCTGAGAGGGAGCAAACCACTCAAGCCCAAAGCCTTTACCACTGAGGCAACCCCTTGGGGTTTGTGCACATGTCTATTGTATCTGTCAATTTCATAATTCCTCAATTCCAAAGTCTATGAGATTGGATTTTTCCCCCAATCTAGAAAAAAAAGTCATAAAAGAAATCCTTTCAAAATATCAAAAACATGATACATCATCCTCACTGGTCTAAAATCATTTTTAACTCATCAAAATATTTTAGCAATTTGGTCTCATCTCAAAGTATAACTTGAATATAAATAAATTTATATGACTTTATAAATCAATAAAATATTGTGAAAATAAAATATCCACTCACAGATTTGAAAATAGACTGGCACTTCTTTACGGTGTCGAAGAAAGTCACGGTTCTTGCTGATAATCTATAATCATAAACTTTATTAGGATATAAGTTTTGAGATATGCTTCCGATCAATAAATAAAATATGCAATGCATGAATATTTGACTTCATTAGTTACTAATTATAAGCGTGGTCTACAAATTTTTATGGCTAAGGTTTGGAGTTACACAAGTACGAAAGCAGAGATTAGATATACTACCAAGTCGCTGAAAACTCACTGCTTGATGTCTAACTTTGAAAATTCATTGCACTTAATTGAGAATGAATTAGGTTCTCCAATTTTAATAGAATGGACCTTTTGTGTCTTATTTATATAAGTTTTTACATATCTCACTTTTGATTTTAGAAACTCAAATTATAATCCAAAGTTCAGGAGCTGTTCAAGCTGAAAACATTGGGTGTAGTGGCAGCAGGTCGCCTAACTTCAAAAATTCGGTTCAAACCTCATCGTAAGTAAAATTCTGATTTTTGGATATGTTACTCCTTCATGTGTCTCGTTTACCCAAAACTTTACGATTCTTCAATAAGATATATAAAACTCAAGTTTAAGCGACCAAACACAGCTTGTGCGAATCATGATAGAAACTGACTTTGCTATCTAACTTCCTTATCTCGCCATCTTATTAAATATATTTAATCCAAAAACCCATAAACAGAATTTTCACTATTATAAACACTTTTTATAAAATATGAAACATGCTCAATTTATTAATTTAAAACCCGCGATTGGCATTACGTCGAACACTTGGTGTCCGACATACCTAAATTCCACCATTCTTACAATCCTAGCTAACCATACCCTCATTTTATATCACCATTGCACAACATGATTCAATACTTCATATTACATTCAAAACAACCCTCCATTTTTTCCTAGCTTGGCCGAATCTCACCCCTCCTCCCACTCAAAATTTTACAACATAACATTTTACAAGCTAAAACATCATCCAAACACTTCAACCAAGATCATTAATTTACAAAACCAACACAAAACAGCCCCTACTGACTTGGTAATTCGGTCATCCCTTACAAGTTAGGGAAATTGGGCATTTTCAAAATCTAAGCTTAATCCATGTGTAAACTATCATGAAATGTATTAAAATGCACGCTTTTTTTTTTGGATAAGTAAGTATATTAACCAAAAATGTACAAAAACAAAGGGGCATACTCCAGAAAACTAGAGAGGATAGGCCCTCATAGCAGAAAAGCTGAAAGGCTACAAACAATACACGATTATCAGAAGATGTCATTGGGCAGGTGCCAGGAGATGTGAAGCCATTTATTATCATAGGATGGATTCATCCTCTGCAATAAACTAGCACGAGTTCGAACAGAAAACACAATGTCAGTGAGAATAACACTTAAGGGGCGAGGAGGCTTATCATGAATACGACATTCCTCTCCTTCCAGATGTAGTAAACTAAAGCTGCAAACAAAAGCCGTAAAAATGACATAAGGAGCCGTCAGTGTACTGGTACAATCCACACAACAATCGCTAACAACTCTATTAAGAAAGCCAAAAAACAAAATTGAAACATAGGGTTCCTAAAATGCGAAAATGGGGAAAGATTATTGAAGCTCAAATCTGAAAAATGAACGGTGAAAGAGGAAAAATGAGCTTACATGCTATGCTTGGAAAGAAGCTTGATTGCATCCAATTTGTCTTAAAAATCGTGTGAAATGAGAAGAAAATGAGAGAGTTTTGCTATGCTTCTTCACGTTTTTTTTTATGATCCAAGAGATGAAGGAATAATACTCTTTATATAATCAAAGGAAATGCTGATTTTATGAATAAAATAATGTAAAAAGCAGAAAAATGTGGAGATTTCTAGATCAGTCCAAGATTTTACTTTATCATCAACAGAAATGTTGATTTTGGACTTAGTTCTGGTCAAAATATAGGAAAATGTCTAACATGAAAGTTGTAGGTCTCAGTCTAATCTTTCAGAATATATAAAATTCACAAAAATCAGAGATCGTATGAGAATGTTATGGACAAAATACGAAAGGTAGCATGTTGACTCGGTTAAGCTAAAATGGAAGATTGAAATTGAATATTTGTCCAGGACCTCCGAACAAGATTTCTAAGGTGTGAAACCTATTTTTTATATTATTTTTATGAATTCTAAGGTATTATGTATAATGATTCACTCTACCGAGTATGACCGGTCCGACTAGGGTATTACATTCACCCCCCTTAAAATGGATTCGTCCTGAATCCTAATTTGCGTGTTAACTGGGCGACTAAACTATCATTTTACCTAAAACTGGGTAGCCTTCAGAAATGTAATTTTTAGTCCTTGGGTCGCGAGTTATTACCGGCTACTAGATTTCCGAGAAATCTATAGAACTATGCCTCTTACTCCTCAACCTAAAGTTACTCCAGATAGTTCCATATATAACGAATGTTACCATGAAGTCTTGATCTAGCTAGGGAAACGTAATCCGCCCTGCTTCCTTCCAACCCTTGGAAATCCTCACAATGACATAATAAATACAGAATTAGGCTTGTCTTTTACTAAAGTTGTTTATTGCTCAATTTGTAGCTTCTCATACATCAACCATTTAGATCTTTCCTTATCATGACATATGTATGATTCTTGCTAGCTAAATATCATCCCATATTTCCTTCCTTTCGTTAACCTTCTTTCATATCCTTTAATACTAATCAAGTCATAATGACCTTTGTTTCCCTGACTTTGAGAATACCTCGGGGTTTTCACTTTTTTTTTTTATAATGTAGCCTCTTTAATGATCTCTCTAGTAAATAACGTTGTATGCATTCAATTAATGGTCAAGGTGACAAGAAACTCAATTGGATTCGAAAACCTAGCAAACCTCAAGTATTCTTTCTTAAGCCTCAAGAACCTTAATCAATGATTTTGTAAGAACAAAGTCCATCCAAGATCAGCCTGAAACCACCATGAAACATTGCCCATGATAACTCAAAACATGAAGTCAATGTGCTTTGCTAGGAAATGGAGACGCCACTAAGTTTGCTAAACTTAGATAAGTCGATTCAAACTTGAAAAGGGGAATCCCTCCCTTACAAGAAATTCGACCAAAGCCAAAAGCAAAAGCTTGAGTGTTTCTTACAAATTTCGTGAATAAAATACAAAAATGAAGAAAAAAGCAAGTTTAAATTGTGTTACAAAGAGAAACCCTAAAGGCATAAAGACAACAATGCCCATAAAGGCGAAATTACAAAAATACCAAAGTCTTCAAAGGCCTGTGAAGCTTCATTCATAACTGATTTGGGCCAAGTGAAGTGTCTTTGAGCCCTCTCCATTGATGCCCACATGCGTCTCTATTTGTTTGTTGCAGTCGGCCATAAAACTCTGAAAAAATCCAGCCATTGCTTCTCTGATTCTTTTGGCCTTTTGTCTTGTGATTGGCCCTTCTGGTACTTGCAATGGGTCTATTATGTTGCTGTCAATGTCTTTTGATGCTCCATGTATGGCTGGATCATGTCATTCCCTCCCGATTGAAAAGGATTCGACCTCGAATCTGTACATGCATAAAAGAGTTAAGTCAGAAACATTAATGTAGCAGACACATTATACTTACCTTGTAAATCCAGCTTGTATCATTGTCATTAATCTGTTCCAGACTTGAAATGGACCATCCCCTCTCGGTTGTAGCTTAGATTTACGCTATTCAGGAAATCTCTCCTTGCGCATGTGTACCCAAACCCAATCTCCAGGCTGAAATACCACACACTTTCTTCCCTTATTAGCATGAGAAGCATATTGCTCATTCTTTCGCTGAATGTGCTCTCTTGCTTTCTCATGTATGTGTTTCACCAAATCAGCTTTTCTTTTTCCATCTAACCCTGCATGCTCATCAACAGGCAATGGTAACAAATCTAATGAAGTTAGTGGCTGAAAACCCATAAAAATTTCAAATGGTGAATAAGATGTAGAGGCATGAATACTACGATTATATGCAATTCAACAAAGGAAAATATCCTCCCAAGTTTTTAAGTTCATATTGATAATAGTACGCAATAATTGAGTCAAAGTCCTATTAACCACCTCGGTCTGGCCATCAGTTTTGGGGGGCAAGTAGTAGAATACAAAAGTTTAGCTCCCAACTTACCCCATAAAACTTTCCAAAGTGACTAGGGAATTTAACATCACGATCTAAAACTATACTTTGTGGAATCCCATGGAGTCGTACTACTTCTCTAAGGAACAAGTCAGTAATGTTAGTGGCATCATCAGTTTTATGACATGCTATAAAGGTTCCATCCTCTTACTGAACCTATCAACCACTAAAAAGATGGAATCTCTACCCTTCCTAGTCCTAGGTAAACCCAATATAAAGTCCATTGATACATCTACCAATGGCTCACTAGGTACAGGTAATGGTGTATACAACCCATGATTTAGCCTTTTTACAAGTTAAGCATTTATCACACAAACGCTCAATATCTCTCCATATTTTAAGCCAATAGAAATGTTCACTCAATACCCCTAAGGTTTTGGCAATGCCAAAGTACCACATTATGTTGGTAGAATTTACTAAATGTAGACTTTTCATATGCATCATAGATAGTACTAAAGTCAGTATCATTTGTATAAAGTTCTTTAATAAATTCAAACTCGAGTATTCTTGCACTCAATGAAGTAAGTAAAGCATACCTTCGCGATAGTGCATCGGCGACAGTGTTTTCCTTACCTTGTTTGTAGCGGATTACATATGGAAATGTCTCAATAAACTCTAACCAACGTGCGTGTCATTTGTTTAGCATACCTTGACCCCCCCCCAAATGCTTCAATGACTCGTGATCTGTATGGATCACTAAATCTCGAGGCCATAAATAATGATGCCAAGTCTCAATGGCTCTCACTAGCGCATACAACTCTTATCGTATGTGGGGTATCTCAAAACTGCTCCATTAAGCTTCTCACTAAAGTAGGCTATTGGCCTCTTTTCTTGCATAAGAACCGCTCTAATGCCTAATTCAGAGGCGTCACACTTAATCTCAAATGTCTGTTCAAAGTTGGGTAAGGCCAAAACTGGTGCACTACACAACTTCATTTTAAGATCCTGGAATGCATGCTAGACTCTTCCCCTTATTTGAAGCCAACAGTTTTCTTCACTACTTCAATTAGTGGTGCTGCAATACTATTGAAGTCTTTAACGAATCTACGGTAGAAGCTTGCTAATCCATGGAAGCTTCTGACTTCTGTCACTGTTGTTGGTGTTGGCCAATCCTGAATTGCCTTTATCTTTTCCAAATCTACCTCGATGCCATCTGCACTCACAACGAATCCAAGTAAAACAATTCTATCCATACAAAAAGTGCACTTATCAAAGTTAGCTTACAATTTTTCCTACCTTCAAGAACATGCTTCAAATGCGTAACATGCTCATCTAATATTTTACTGTAAACTAAGATATCATCAAAATAAACTACAACAAACTTACCTAAAAATGCAAGCATAACACGATTCATTCATCAATCAGTGGAGCAGTATAGTAGTGGATCTTTGTGTCATTTACTTGTTTGATTATCTTTTGCCGCTGCAGTTTACTTCATATGGAAGGAGAGGAATGCTCGACTACATGACGAGTCTCCTAGTCCATATAGAGTTCTCTTGACCAATATTATGTTTACTGTACGGACTCATGCTAGTTTTTCAAGAAAGGTGAAGCTTTCATATGATAATAGATGGCTTCAACAATCTTGGCAACTATCCGACGATATTTTTTTATTTGATTTTGCTTGTCTTTAGCCTAATTAGCTTTTGTTCTGTAGCTAGGAAGACCTATCTTCCTTAGCTCTCTGGGGTATGCCCTTGTGCTTTTGTTATTTCTTTGGTTAATATACTTACTTTATCCAAAAAAATAAATTTGCTAGGTGCGTTTGATAGAACAAATGGCATAACTATCCATTCATACAAGCCATACTTGGCCTTAAATACAATTTTCCACTCATCTCCCTCTCTAATGCGAATTTGATGGTATCCACTTTTTAAATCAATCTTACTAAAAACTTTGGAACCATTTCATCCAACATGTCATCTAGCCTAGGAATATGGTGACGATACTTTACCGTAATATTGTTGATCGCTCGATAATCAACGCACATATAGTAACATGCCAATTAGCATGTTTAGGTTTATGTTCTTTGCATGTTTTATGAGTTTTTATGCTTAGAATATATAGTAACATGTCTAGGCTTGTAGAATAATCAAAACAAATGGGTCTTGGGCAAAGGGATAGCGGCATCATAATTTTTTAATTTTCAGCTGCGCACTCGCGGCCGCTTCCCAACAGTGGCATCAGCGCGCCGTTTTTGTTTTGATTAGTTCTCTCTCATTTGAACTCGAAATTGGGTGTGTAAAAAAGCCTCGTTGGAAAGCTAACACCCTGAACTTACTTTTAGGCATAAGTTTTGCATGATTTGGTTAAGATTTGAATTGTGAAATATCATTTAAAGTTCACGCATCTGTAAAAAAACGTGAATAGTAAATTTATTTGATTAAAATAAAATGCAATATCATAATTAAATATTAATCAAAGTTATTTAATGCCTAAAATAATTCCAACATATTAAAACTCATATGCTTGATGATTCTATGTATGATTAGAATTGGCATGATTATTTTAGTGTGCAAGCATCTAGAGACTTTCTAAGGAAATAGAGAGTGTATTGCGTATCCCTTAGCTAAGTAATTATTCCGTGATGAACTTATAGATTTATTAACTTTAAGGCTAATAAATATAAATCACTTGTTTATAATAAAAGACATTATAAAAGATACAGGTGGGGTGGGACCAAGGCGTTAATAAAACTTTCCAAACTAAAGTTAATTTAACCAAAGGTATTACTAGAGTTAGATAATGATTTGGTGTCTTCCTTCACTCACTACCTTTTATAGCCAAAAGGAAAATCTGTGAAGACATCTAGATAATCATTTACTCAAAGCTTACCTTAAAGCATATGTAAAGTGTTGGACTAATTTGGAGGATCTATGGTTTATTCCTGTCACCAAGGTAATAAGAGCCTAAGAGGTAAGGGTATTTAAGAGAGTTCGCTCCACCCTCCCTCTGGGGAATTTTCAATGGAGGAATCCATTTGACAATTATTCACTTAAACTTGCTAAAATTCTAAATAATAATTTAAGTATAAAATTTGCCTCCCATTGTAAAGTATAGACCCAAAGGGCTTAAACCATATTGGATGGACTAGGCTTTACCAGACTGACCAATACCAATTTGTCCATAAATCGTACTATTGACAATGGTTTGACTTTTCAGAGTCATAAGACGCAGCGACCCTTAGGCGTTGTCTTATAACTTAGTGGCAAATATTGGGTGTCCATAAGGACTAGCATAAGCTATGGCATGTTTGATTGCCCAACCCAATGATCAAGGAATTGTGATTTATATCATAAATTGGTTGGGAACCTACATAATTATCGTATTTTATAACGACCGGCCCTAGTCAGAGTTGCGAAATGATGATAATGGGATCCTTGCCCACAAGAAATCCATCATATTGGGGTTGATGCGATTTGCTTAAAATTTTTAAAAAAATTGAGTGGGAGCAACTTCATAATATTAAAAGCCCATGTTATTATGAAATATTAATGAAAACATATTCCTAATTTAACATTCTCTCTTAACAGGTGGGTTAAAATATTTCACAAACATTCAAATGGCAAACTGAATATCACTTCGTTCCATCCTTGATGAGCATAAGCTCAAATGGGACAACTATAATGACTGGTTTAGAAACCTTGAAATTGTCTTACAACAAGAAAAGATTTTCTATGTTCTTGAAAGACCATTTCCCCTGAACCCGCAAAAGATGCTGACCCAAATACATTTGATGCTTGGAAGAAACATGTCGATGATGATGAGCAAGCAGTTTGCATAATGCTTGGCTCTATGTCGGACGGACTTCAGAAAGCTCACAAAGATATGGATGCTCAAACCATCATCTTTCACTTGAAGGAGTTGTATGTAACTTTCGTTCATACCGTGAGATTCCAAGTGTCATGTGCCTTATTCCAAACAAGGTATAAGGAATGATCTGTTAGTGGACATGTGCTTAAGATGATTGGCCACATTGAAAAATTGGCCACCTCGGGTTCATCATGGATCATGAGATAAGTCACGATCTAATTCTTCAGTCCTTACCAAAAGACTTATCTAACTTTATTATGCAATTTCATCTGTCTAATAAAGAAGATACTTTAGCAGAATTGCACAATCTGATAAAGCATGCAGAGAAGGACTTGAAATCAAAGCTTAAATCCTCCGTCATGCTTACGGGTACGGACCTGAAGCCACGAGGCCCAAAGAAAAATAAGGGCAAGGCCAAGGCTACAGATCACCTAAAGCCCAATGGTAAGGTGGAGAAGAAAAAGGGAAAGGGGAAATGTTTCTTTTGTGGAAAGAAGGGTCATTGGAAGAAAGACTGCAGATCCTTGAAAGCCAAGGAAGTTAGGGAAGCCCAAGAGGCCAAGAAGCCCAATGCTTCAGGTATGTTGTATATGATTGAACTATATTCTCAAAACTCTGAACAATCTACTTGGGTGCTTGACACCGGTTGTGGGACTCACTTGTGTAACAATCTGCAGGGCCTGAGAAACAGTAGGAGACTCCGTCATGGGGAGGTTGACTTACGCATGGGTAATGGAGCAAAACTGGCTGCATTGTGCATGGGGACTTATTCATTAGTTTTGCCGAATGGTTTAGTTTTAGACTTAGAAGATTGTGTTTATGTACCTTCTCTAGTAAAGAACATCATTTCAATTTCTTCTTTAAGTAATAAAGGCTTTTCATGCCTAATAAGTTGTAATGAATGTTCTATTTATTTCAATGAAATAAAATATGGATATGATATTTTGAATAATGGTATCTATGTCTTACAAACTAACAAAGAATGTTCAACCTCTAATATATACAACGTTAACTCGAATAATCTCAATGAATCACTTTTATGGCACAGTCGCTTAGGTCATATCAATGAAACAAGATTAACTAAGCTACATAAGGATGGGTATTTCAGACACTTCAAATATGAACCTTATGGAACTTGTGAGTCTTGTTTACTTGGTAAAACGACCAAATTACCCTTCAAAGGTAAAGGACAGCGTGCATCGGAGACATTTGAACTCATACACTCTGATGTATGTGGACCAATGTCAGTCACTGCTAAAGGTGGATTCTCCTACTTCATTACCTTTATCGATGATCACTCGTGATATGGGTATATATACCTTATGCGGTACAAATCTGAAGCCTTTGAGAAATTCAAAGACTTCAAAGCTGAAGTAGAAAACCAGTAATAAAAGTATTAAGTCACTAAGGTCTGACCGGGGTGGTGAATACTTAAGCGACGCATTTCAAGATTACTTGAGAAAATGGCATTGTTTCCCAGTAGATTCCTCCAGGAACTCCACAGCATAATGGGGTCTCCGAAAGGAGAAATCGAACATTATTAGATATGGTCCGATCAATGATGCCAGGCACAAATCTACCTCTTTCATTTTGAGGTCTTGCTTTAGAAACTGCAACACTACTACTAAACCAAGTTCCTTCCAAGACTGTTAGTCAAACACCATATGAGTTATGGTCTGGGAAACGTCCTAGTCTTAGTTATCTAAGAGTTTGGGGATGTGACGCATATGTTAAGCTCACACAAACTAACAAATTGGATGATAGGGCAGTTAAATGTAAGTTTGTACGATATGCCTTGAACTCAAGAGCATACATGTTTACGTCCCAATGAACAAAGAACATTTGTCTCACGAAATGCTAAATTTCTAGAGAATGAATTCCTTCTCAAGAAATATAGTGGGAGTAGACTTGACCTCGATGAGGTACGAGAAGAACAAACTAACATATAACTAAACCCCATGCCCCTCAAAAGGGCAGCGATGGAACAACCACAAGGTTATGAACTTAGAGGTAGGGAAAGATATGAGCCTGAAAGATATGGTTTCCATATTGATAAGGAACATGATCAGGTCATTGATAATGACGATCCCACCAGTTATGATGAAGCAATGCGTGATATTGATTCAGTCAAGTGGCTTGAGGCCATGAAATCCAAAATAGACTCTATGTATCAGAATCAAGTCTGGGACTTGGTGGATGCACCCGAATGGATAAAACCCATAGGCAGCAAGTGGATTTATAAGCGTAAAGCTGATACAGAAGGCAACATCCAACCTATAAGGCTAGATTGGTGGCGAAAGGTTATAGACAAATCCAAGGAATTGACTATGACGAAACCTTCTCGCCTGTTGCAATGATAAAGTCCATTCAAATTTTACTGGCACTAGCTGCACACTTTGATTATGAGATTTGGCAGATGGATGTCAAAACAGCTTTCCTTAATGGGAACCTCGTAGATGAAGTCTATATGACACAACCTGAGGGGTTTGCATCTAAGGATGATCATAATAAAGTATGCAAGCTTAAACGATCCATTTATGGACTCAAGCAAGCCTCCAGAAGTTGGAATACACGATTTGATAAGATAATCAAAGAATTTGACTTCATCAAAAATGTAGACGAGCCTGTTTACAGGAAAAGTAGTGGGAGTGCTGTTATATTTCTTGTATTATATGTCGATGACATATTAATCATCGGGAATGATATTCCTATGATGCAAGCCACCAAGCAATGGTTATCTCAGAATTTCTCCATGAAAGATTTGGGAGAAGCAGCCTACATCCTCGACAATAAGATCTACCGTAATAGATCTAAGAGGTTGTTAGGACTTTCTCAATCTACGTACATAGATAAAGTTTTGAAAAGATTCAAAATGGAAGATTCCAAAAGAGGTAATTTACCTACTTGTCATGAAATCAAATTATCTAAGGAGGAATGTCCACATACTCCTTCAGATAGAGAGCGTATGAGTAGGATCCCTTATGCTTCAGCAATAGGATCGATCATGTACGCCATGCTATGTACAAGACCTGATGTCTCTTATGCTCTTAGCATAACGAGCAGGTATCAGGCAAATCCTAGTGAGCAACACTGGGCAGCTGCCAAAATAATCCTCAAGTATATGAGAAGAACTAAGGATGTGTTCTTGACATACAGAGATTGTTCTGAGATGAAAGTCATTGGTTACTGTGATGCGAGCTTTCAAACCGATATGGATGACAGCAGATCGCAAACAGGATATCTGTTTACTATGAATGGCACAGCTGTCAGTTGGAAAAGCTCAAAGCAGTCAACTACAGCGAACTCCACCACTGAAGCCAAGTATATTGCAGCATCAGAGGCAGCTAAAGAATCAGTCTGGATAAAGAAGTTCATCACGGAGTTGGAAGTGTTTCCTGCGATAAAGAATGGTGTTACGATGTACTGTGACAACACTGGCGCCATTGCTCAATCAAATGAACCAAGGTCCCACCAGAAATCCAAGCATGTACTCAGGCGATTTCATCTCATCAGGGAGATTGTTGAGAGAAAAGAAGTTATTATAGAGAAAATACCCACAAAAGATAATCTTGCAGATTCTCTGACTAAAGGGCTGACTCAACAAAAGCATGATAGGCACCCAAGAGTATGGTGTCCAGATTCATATAGTTGGCTATAGTGCAAGTGGGAGATTGTTAGGGATATGCCCTATACCCAACTTGTGGATGGGTTATATGTACATGTATTTGCAATATTTTCATTAATTAATAAAATGACAATCTTTATTATACGTGTCTTACATAAATTATATGAATCATCAAACACTGTAATAAAACCCTTGGAGTAATAAGATGATGGCTTCCACGCCTTATGAGAATCATTACTCTCAAATGTTCCTAGTCATAGTTTTGTGAATAATCTGGGCGTTCACAAAGTGGAGAGACTAGCATGATGATATGATCCGCCCTTAAGTAGGGTAGCCGATCTCATAGGGTACTAGCGGAGATCCATCCGCTTGGTGTATCACATGGATGCATGAGTTGCTCGTGTCCATCGAACTGACCGCCGAAAGTTTTCACATGGAGTGTTTATCCCATGTGTCTGTGAGAACTTTCATGTATCGATTGTATGACTAGTCCTTAGACTTGAGGTCTTTACAATCTTATGTGTGGATCAAATGAATTTGACATTCTCCTTCCCCGGTTCAAAAGATCCGGTCATAAGGTATAATTGGGTCATTTGTTGAAATACATGAAGTTTGTAAAGATACAACAGAGAATCGCGCCACTCTCTCGGATAATATTTTCTTATAAGAGTAGTATTCCAGTTCGCAGGTTGATATGTGTGATCAGTACTTGAGACTGTGGCCGCAGCGGAAGAATCATGTGAGATTCTTGGGTTAGCACGATTCATTACACTATCAACATCATACCTTTGACTACATGGGTAGACACTTTCCATACCATAGGTCAAACGGTGGGGATACAGTGAGGCGAGGGACCGTATCATATGTAAATCGTATACAGAATGGGTATATATATTTCCTTCTCATTTGAGGGCCTTGACATATTGCTAGATGTCAACCTTGGTCATTGAAATCGAACGACCATCTGATCGGAGGATAATTTATGTTCGATTAAATTATCACGATTCATATGATTGCTGTAGGAATTGATCATAAATGGTTCAATGTGTTTAATTATTGAACATATCATTTATGAGGTTCCAAAGTGGCTTAGGGATTGGTGAATGACGATAGGGTGACTTTGGGAATTGGAAAAATGAATAAGAAAATGAATAAATAAATAAATAAATAATCTCCGTTTTTTATTTTATTTTATTTTATTTATTTGTTTTGAATTCCAATTCGGCCCAAACTCTTATTAGGGTTTTATAATCTCATTAAACCATTATATTAAGATCCAATGGCTAAGATTTAATTAGCATTTATCCCACATCAGATTCTTAATTAATTTTGTTGGCTTTGGAGCACCTATATAAACCCAAAGAATTCTTTTCAAATTTTTACACCAAAACCTTTCATATCTTGGGTTTATATAAGTGAGCAACTCTAAAGTTTAAGAGTAAGCCACTGATTTTGAGGATCCTTAAGTCTAATTGACTAGAAGAATATCAAGTTAAAAGTTTTAAGGTATTTGCCTAGGCTAGCACCAAGGGCAAAATACTTGTGCACTCAAGGCGTAGTCTTGCCGTTGAGTTTTGGCTTTGGTGTGTGCACCTTTGGAGGCCACACACTTGGGTGGCTCTTTGGAACGTGGAACAACTTGCTGAGTTCTAGAGAAGCTTGTAGATTGGAGGGAGGACTGGAGGAGTCTTCGGTTCAAGTAAGTCTTTTTCTTTCTTTATTTTAATTAGAGTTCTTATGATAGTTAGCATGTTTAGGTTTATGTTCTTTGCATGTTTTATGAGTTCTTATGCTTAGAATATATAGTAACATGCCTAGGCTTGTAGAATAATCAAACAAATGGGTCATGGGCAAAGGGATAACGGCATCATAATTTTTTAATTTTCCGCTACGCACTCGCGGCCACTTCCCAACATTGACATCCTTTGACATGATCTAGGCCGACAACAAAGCAAAAGACCCATTACAAGTACCAGAAGGACCAATTACGAGGCATAGGACCAAAAGACTCAGAGAAGCAATGGCGGGATTAGTTCAGAGTTTTTTGGCCGACTGCAACAAACAAATAGAGACGCATGTGGGCTTCGATGGAAAGGGCCCAAAGCCATTTCACTTGGCCCAAATCAATTTAGAATAAAGCTTCCTAGGCATTTGAAGACTTAAAGACTTGGTATTTTTGTAATTTCGTATTTATGGGCATTGTTGTCTTTATGCCTTTAGGGTTTCATTTGTATCACTATTTAAGCTTTCTTTCTTTTTCATTTGGAAGAGAATCAACGAAATTTATAAAACTCAAAAGCTTAAAGCTTTGGCTATGGCCGAATTCTTGTAAGGGAGGGATTCCCCTTTTCAAGTTGAATCGACTTATCTAAGTTTTGGCAAACTTAGTGGCGTCTCCATTGCTAGATTCATCTTAAAGGTTCTCAGGGCAAGTTCTTTATGGGTCTTCTTTGTGGCCTTGGAAGGGTTTTGTTTCCACAAAATCAAATTCGCGGTTCTTGGGGTTCTGTCTGTTGCTTGGGGTTTGCTTGGATTTCGAATCCAAGTGGGTTTCTTGTCATTTGGTATCTAGAGCTCAGGGTTCCAAGGTCTGATTTTTCCTATCTTTTCTTTTGTTTGATTCTGTTTTTATTTTCGTTCTTGTTATTTTCGTTTCAGTTCTTGTTGGATCCTGTTTCTGTTTTCGTTTTGTTTATTTCTGGATCTGATTTTGTTGTGTTTTGCATATCAATTCATCTTTTATCATTCTCCAGTTCTGGGTTTTTTTGTTCTGTTCTTCATATCAGTTCGTCATATACTTTCTGTTCTTTATCATATGTTGAAGAAATAAGCATGTTTTTTGGCGGCTGTGTGATTTGTTTCTAAAACCCTAGTGAAATTTGAAATCTGACTTTGAATTCAGACCCTGAAATCAGACTCTAAAAACTTAGCCTTTGAAATCTGACTCTGAAATCAGACCCTGAAACTTAGTCTCTGAAATCAGACCCTGAAGATTAGCCTATGAAAATCAAACTCTGAAAAGTAACCTCTGAAATCAGACCCTGACTAGTAGCCTCTGAAGTCTGACATTGAATAGTAACCCTGAAATCAGACCCTGAAAATTAACCTCTGAAATAAGACCTTGACCAAAAGCCTCTGAAATCAGAACCTAAATCAGCCTTTGAAATCAGAACCACAGTATCAGCATCTGACGTTATCAAAAAAAAAAAAAGGGACTTGGGTGATAGTGATCACTTGAGCAGAAAAAAAAAGTGAAATTTTTTTATAGCTGTGCGGATTTACATATTTGCTTTACTTTCTTGTTATTTCTAATATGTTTGTTTAGTGTTGAGATGGCAGGTCTAACCACTGATGAAAAGCTTGAGGCTTTGGATAGGAAATTTACAGATATGATGGAGAACATGAATACTGCTTTGGAGAGATTGACCAAGAGTGTAGAGAGTATTCAAACTGGTAGCGGTCCTAGAGCACCACCACCCCAGCATATACCACCACCTCATAATGTACCACCAGATGAAGAGGAAGCTGAAAATGAGTTTGATGATTCTGATGGTCTTGATGATGTGGATGAGAGATTTCAGCCTGGGCATGATAGGAGGCCTAATAGGAGGTTTGATAGGAGGAATGATAGGAGGGATAGACGGTTTGATGATAGAGGTGCATTTGATGCCAGAAGAGTGGATTATGATAGGAGGGGATATGGTAGACGAGGAGATGTTGATGGTGATCTAGGTAGCATCAAGATCAAGATACCAACATTTCACGGCAAGAATGACCCTGAAGCTTATTTAGAATGGGAAAGGAAAATAGAATTGATTTTCAACTGTCATCGCTACTCAGACGAGAAGAAGATCAATCTGGCAGCGATTGAGTTTACCGATTATGCTATGATTTGGTGGGATCAGATTGTCACTACTCGGAGGAGAAATTATGAGAGGCCGGTTCAGACATGGGCAGAACTTAGAGGTCTCATGAGAAAGAGATTTATACCCAGCCATTACTATAGGGAATTGTATCAGAAACTACAACATCTGTATCAGGGGACCAAAAGTGTTGATGACTATTACACAGAGATGGAAGTTGCCATGATCAGGGCAAATGTAGTTGAGGATGCAGAAGCTACTATGGCACGGTTTCTAGGGGGCTTGATTAGAGAGATTGCAAACATGGTGGAGTTGCATCACTATGTTGATTTGGAGGATATGCTTCACATGGCTATCAAGGTAGAAAGGCAACTCAAGAAAAGGTCAACATCCAGATTTGGTACTCAGGGTACTTCTGCATGGAAGGGAAAATGGGTTCCGAATGAGAAGCGAGATGGAGGCTTTGACAAGCCTAGAGGCGAGTTCAGTGGAGGCTTTAATAAGCCTAGGGTCGAACCTAGTGCCAAGGGTAAAGAGGCTGCAGAACCGAGCAAAACTAGACCAAAACCTGAGGGAGCAGCTGCTAGAACTAAGGATGTCAAGTGTTTCAAGTGTTTGGGCATGGGACATTATGCTTCAAAATGTCCCAATAGGCGTACCTTAGTGATTGATAAGAAGAGTGGAGAGGTGTACTCTACCGATAGTGAGGTCGAGGAGGAGATGCCAGAGTTGGAGGATGCTAGTGACCATGAGAGAGCTGCATACCCGTTGAATAACTTATCCTTAGTTGTTAAGCGTGCTTTGAGTGCACATGTTGTAGAGGATGAGAGTGTGCAGCAGAGGGAGAACATATTCCATACCAAGTGCCGTGTGAATGGCAATGGATGTAGTATGATCATCGATGGGGGCAATTGTACTAATGTTGCTAGCACAGCTTTGATTGAGCGATTGGGGTTGAGTTGTTTGAGACACCCGAAGCCTTACAAGTTGCAGTGGTTAAATGATTGTGGGGAAATAAGTGTGACAAAGCAGGTATTGTTGAGCTTTACCACTGGGCCATACACAGATGATGTCCTATGTGATGTGATACCGATGCATGCTGGGCATATTCTTTTGGGCAGGCCGTGGAAGTTTGATAAGAAGGTTATTTATGATGGGTTCAAGAACAAGTACTCTTTCCAGCATAAGGGAAAACCCATTACATTATACCCACTTACACCTGCACAAGTCCATGAAGATCAGGTTAAGTTGCAACTTGAGCGTGACAAAGAGAGAGCGAAGGGAAACACCACCGTGGGTGAGACTAGTGAGAGTGATGTATCTGGTGGAAAAAATAAGGCCAAGGCCGTGGGAGTTCCCAAGGGGAGTGTTAGTGAACGTGAGGGGGAAACAAAAAGGAGAGTTAAAAAGAGTTTCTACATGGGTGAGGGTGAAGCGAGGAAAGCGTTCAAGGCTAGCAAGCTCATGCTATTGTTAGTCTATAAGGAGCCTCATATTTATTTTACTAACACTGACCTTTTGCTTTCTATGTCTATTTCATCTCCTTTGCAGGATTACAGTGACGTACTGACAGAGGACATTCCTAGTGGGCTTCCACCCATTAGAGGTATTGAGCACCAGATAGACTTCATACCTGGAGCAGTCATTCCTAACAGACCGGCTTATAGAAGCAATCCCGAAGAGACAAAGGAGGCAAGTACGGGAGTTGATGGATAATGGGTATCTAAGGGAAAGCATGAGTCCTTGTGCAGTACTAGTGCTTCTAGTTCCTAAGAAAGATGGGACGTGGCGTATGTGCGTTGATTGCCGAGCTATCAACAATATTACGGTAAAGTATTGTCACCCCATTCCTAGACTAGATGACATGTTGGATGAATTGCATGGTTCCAAAATTTTTAGTAAGATTGATTTAAAGAGTGGATACCATCAAATTCGCATGAGAGAGGGAGATGAGTGGAAAACTGATTTAAGACTAAATATGGCTTGTATGAATGGTTAGTTATGCCATTTGGTCTTTCAAACGCACCTAGCACATTTATGAGATTGATGAATCATGTTATGCGTGCATTTTTAGGTTAAGTTTGTTGTGGTTTATTTTGATGACATCTTAGTTTACAGTAAAACAGTAGATGAGCATGTTATGCATTTGAAGCATGTTCTTGATGTGTTAAGGCAAGAAAAATTGTATGCTAACTTTGATAAGTGCACTTTTTGTATGGATAGAATTGTTTTCCTTGGATTTGTTGTGAGTGCAGATGGCATCGAGGTAGATTTAGAAAAGGTGAAGGTAATTCAGGATTGGCCAACACCAACAAACGTGACAGAAGTCAGAAGCTTCCATGGATTAGCAAGCTTCTACCGTAGATTTGTTAAAGACTTCAGTAGTATTGCAGCACCATTGACTGAAGTAGTGAAGAAGACTGTTGGCTTCAAATGGGGTGAAGAGCAGGAGCGTGCATTCCAGGATCTGAAAATGAAGTTGTGCAGTGCACCAGTCTTGGCACTACCCAACTTTGAGAAGACATTTGAGATTGAGTGTGACGCATCCGGGATAGGCATTGGAGCGGTTCTTATGCAAGAAAAGCGGCCAATAGCTTACTTTAGTGAGAAGCTGAATGGAGCAGTTTTGAGGTACCCTACATATGACAAGGAGTTGTATGCACTAGTGCGAGCCCTTGAGACTTGGCAGCATTATTTGTGGCCTCGAGAGTTTGTGATCCATACAGATCATGAATCATTGAAGCATCTGAAGGGCCAAGGTAAGCTGAACAAACGACACGCAAAATGGTTAGAGTTTGTTGAGACATTTCCATATGTAATCCGCTACAAACAAGGTAAGGAAAACATTGCGCCGATGCACTATCGCGAAGGTATGCTTTACTTACTTCATTGAGTGCAAGAATGCTTGGGTTTGAATTTATTAAAGAACTTTATGCTAGTGATATTGACTTTAGTACTATCTATGCTGCATGTGCAAAGTCTGCTTTTAGTAAATTCTACCAACATGATGGGTTTCTGTTTAGGGAAAATAGATTATGCATTCCTGTTTGTAGTATGCGTGAGTTGTTAGTGAGGGAAGCACATGGGGGAGGTTTAATGGGGCACTTTGGCATTGCCAAAACCTTAGGGGTATTGAGTGAATATTTTTATTGGCCTAAAATGCGGAGAGATATTGAGCGTTTGTGTGATAAATGCTTAACTTGTAAACAGGCTAAATCTAAGGTTATGCCTCATAGGTTGTATACACCATTGCCTATACCTAGTGAGCCATGGGTAGATGTATCGATGGACTTTCTTGGGTTTACCTAGGACTAAGAAGGGTAGAGATTCCATCTTTGTAGTGGTTGATAGGTTCAGTAAGATGGCACACTTTATAGCATGTCATAAAACTGATGATGCCACTAACATTGTTGATTGTTCTTTAGAGAAGTAGTACGACTCCATGGGATTCCACGGAGTATAGTTTCAGACCGTGATGTCAAATTCCTTAGTCACTTTTGGAAAGTTTTATGGGGTAAGTTGGGAACTAAACTTTTATATTCTACTACTTGCCACCCCCAAACTGATGGCCAGACCGAGGTTGTTAATATGACTTTGACTGAGTTATTGCGTACTATTATCAATAAGAATTTAAAAACCTGGGAGGATTGTTTGCCTTTTGTTGAATTTGCATATAATTATAGTATTCATTCATCTACATCTTACTCACCATTTGAAATTGTTTGTGGTTTTCAGCCACTCCATTAGATTTGTTACCTTTGCCTGTTGCTGAGCATGCGGGGCTAGATGGAAAAAGGAAAGCCGATTTGGTCAAGCATATACATGAGAAAGCAAGAGAGCAAATACAACGGAAGAATGAGCAATATGCTTCTCATGCTAATAAGGGAAGAAAGCGTATGGTATTTCAGCCCGTTGATTGGGTTTGGGTACACATGCGCAAGGAGAGATTTCCTGAACAACGTAAATCTAAGCTACAACCGAGAAGGGATGGTCCATTTCAAGTCTTGGAACGGATTAATGACAATGCATACAAGCTGGATTTACAAGGTAAGTATAATGTGTCTGCTACATTTAATGTTTCTAACTTAACTCATTTTGATACATGTATAGATTCGAGGTCGAATCCTTTTCAAGAGGGAGGGGATGACATGATCCAGGCCGACAACAAAGAAAAAGACCCATTACAAGTACCAGAAGGACCAATTACGAGGCAGAGGACCAAAAGACTCAAAGAAGCAATGGCGGGATTAGTTCAGAGTTTTTGGCCGACTGCAACAAACAAATAGAGACGCATGTGGGCTTCGATGGAAAGGGCCCAAAGCTATATCACTTGGCCCAAATCAATTTAGAATAAAGCTTCATAGGCATTTGAAGACTTAAAGACTTGGTATTTTTGTAATTTCGTATTTATGGGCATTGTTGTCTTTATGCCTTTAGGGTTTCTTTTGTATCACTATTTAAGCTTTCTTTCTTTTTCATTTGGAAGAGAATCAACGAAATTTATAAAACTCAAAAGCTTAAAGCTTTGGCTATGGCCGAATTCTTGTAAGAGAGGGATTCCCCTTTTCAACTTGAATCGACTTATCTAAGTTTTGGCAAACTTAGTGGCGTCTCCATTGCTAGCAAAACACTACAAGGATTCATCTTAAAGGTTCTCAAGGGCAAGTTCTTTGTGGGTCTTCTTTGTGGCCTTGGAAGGGTTTTGTTTCCATTAAATCAAATTCGCGGTTCTTGGGGTTCTGTCCGTTGTTTGGGGTTTGCTTGGATTTCGAATCCAAGTGGGTTTCTTGTCATCCTTAGTTCTCATAGATATAAACTCATGTTTTGGTCTACTTTTGCTTGGTTCTACAGCCTCTTTACCCTTGGCAATAGGTTCGGCCCTATGCTTATTAAATCCTCCACTAAACTCGCCTCTAGGCTTGTCAAAGCCTCCATCCCGCTTCTCATTCGAAACTCATTTCCCCTTCCATGTAGAAGTAGCTTGAGTACCAAATCTGGATGTGGACTTTTTCTTGAGTTGCCTCTCTACCCTGATAGCCATGTGAAACATATCCTCCAAATCAACATAATGATGCAACTCCACCATTTTGGCAATATCTCTATTTAAGCCCCTAGAAACCTTGCCATTGTAGCCTCTGCATCCTCAACTACACTAGCACTGATCATGGAAACTTCCATCTCTGTGTAATAGTCTTCAACACTCTTGGTTCCTTGATACAAATGTTGTAGTTCTGATACAACTCCATATAGTAATGGTCGGGTATAAATCTCTTCCTCATGAAACCCCTAAGTTCCTCCCATGTTTGAACTGGTCTCTCATAGTTTCTCCTCCGAGTAGAGACAATCTGATCCCACCAAATCATAGCATAATCGGTAAACTCAATTGCTGCCAGATTGATCTTCTTCTCGTTTGAATAGTGATGACAGTTGAAAATCAGCTCAATTTTTTTCCCATTCTAAGTAAGCCTCGGGATCATTCTTTTTTTTTTTGGATAAAGTAAGTATATTAACCAAAAATGTACAAAGGAAATGGGCATACCCCAGACAACTAGAGAGGACATGCCCTCCTAGCAAAAAGCCATAAGGCTACAAACAATACAAGACCTTCAGAAGATATCATCAGGCAGGTGCCAGGAGAGGTGAAGCCATTTATTATCATAAGATGGTTTCACCCTCTGCAATAAACTAGCATGAGTCCGAACAGTAAACATAATATCACTGAGTAGAGCACTGACAGGGCGAGGAGGCACATCATGATTGTGGGCATTCCTCTCCCCCCAGATGTAGTAAACAGACGCAACAAATGAAAGCCGAAAAAGAAGATGACATAATGAGCCATCGGTGAACTAATACATCCATTCAACTGTCTACAGCCAAACTCGAGAACTCCAATCTAACCCACACATGGCCAACACAGTCGTCCAAACCCGCAAAGAGAAATAACATTGGAAGCAAAGGTGATCAATATCCTCACCTGAACAACCACAGAAGATGCATCACGAGCAATCAGATATACCAAAACACGTCAGTCGATTTTGGGTACAAAGGCCACCCTGAATAGTCAACCAAAGCAGAAAAGAATGGCGCGGAATAGCTTTATGTAACCAAACAACCCGATACCAACGCATCAAGGTGCCCCTCGTCCTCATAGCATTCCAAGCATTATTCACTGAAAACATCCCTCTACTGTCATCCTCCCAAACCAACGCATCTCCCCTCATACTAGAATGATCCGACTGAAGGGACCGGGCCAACTCAACAATGGAAACAGACCTAGTTGGGGGCCAACGCCAGGAAGAGTCAGAGATAATAGTAGCTACTATAGCCAGAGTCATAAATAACTCTCTCAACCAAAGTATCCACAATCGGACCCAGCGGATGCCAGTTATCAAACCACAGCAATGTCTTTTCACCATTCCCAATCCTGAACATCACTCTCCGACGAGCCCAAGAACGAAGCTCCAAAATCTTCCGCCAGCTCCAAGAACAATCTCTAGGACACGACACCTCCCAAAAGCTGGGCCCACGAAGCAGGTAATACTGAAACCAAGTCGACCAAGAGGAGACATGACCAGAGCAAAGAAGAAACCATAATGCTTAACAATTGCCGCTCTATTCCAAGTTTCCAAACTATTAATCCCAAAACCCCCTCTTCCAGAGGTAAACAAACTCTACACCGAGCCACTTTCGCCCCTAAGGAAATAAGCTCACCGCCCTTCCAAAGGAAAGATCTGAGAGTCGTCTCCACCTTCCTAATAACAGACTTAGGAAGAATGAATAATGATGACCAATAAACTTGAATGGAGAACAAAACCGACTTGATGTGCTGAAGCCGCCCCGCATAAGAAAGAAACCTACTACTCCAACTCTTGGCACGCCCGAAAAAATGCTCAACAAGAGAAGCACAGTCTGAAGCCAGTAGCTTAGTAGAAATCAAGGGAACTCCCAAATACCGCACTGGAAGAACACCCTATTAGAAAACCCAAACATGAAGCATCTGATCCTTAAGAGTATGAGAAATACCATAGGAGAAAAGATGACTCTTAGCTGGATTCAGGACCAAGCCTGATAAACCCACTAACTATCGAAGACAATCCTTGATCAAAGAGACCGAGGAGGCATCCGCCTTACAAAAAATCATTAGGTCATCTGCAAAACAGATATGTGTGAGACTGTTATTTGAACAGCGCCAATGAAACTTGAAACCCCGATGATGAGCCATATTCTGAAGTAAGCCCGTGAAAACTTCCATAGCCAAAACAAAAAGATAAAGAGACATATGATCACCTTCTGGCAAACCACAGCCCCTAGAGAAAAAAACCATCAAACTCCCCATTAATAGACATAGAGAACATAGTAGAAGTCATACACTCCCGAATCCAGCCCACCATCCTCTTAGGAAATCAAGTAGTCCGCAAAAACTCAGAGAGCTAAGGAAGACAGGCCTTCCTAGCTATAGAACAAAAGCCAATTAGGCTAAAGACAAGCAAAATCAAATCAAAAAATATCGTCGGATAGTTTCCAAGATTGTTGAAGCCATATATTATTATATGAAAGGTTCACCTTTCTTGAGAAACTAGCACGAGTCCGTACAGTAAACATAATATTGGTCAAGAGAACTCTATATGGACTATGAGACTCGTCATGTAATCGAGCATTCCTCTCCTTCCATATGAAGTAAACTGTAACCGCTAAAGGAAGAACAATCTTAATCTGATTCACAATATGCTTGGCAATACACTTGTAAATAGTGTTACAGCAAGAAATAGGTCGAAAGTCCTTAACTTGGGAAGGGTTGGGGATCTTCGGGATCAGAGCAATAGACGTCGCATTAACATGCTTCAAGAGTCGCCCAGAACAAAAGAATAAATGAATAGCACAAAGTACATCATCCAACACAATACTCCAAGCCTTCTTAAAGAAACCCGAATTAAACTCGTCCGGACCATGAGCTTTTTTTTTTCCTTTAGAGAAAACAAGACAGTCTTAACCTCATCATAAGAAACCTCCCGGGCAAGAATCTCCCTCTGCTCATCAGACACATGCTTAGTAATAGCGGATTGAAGAATATCCCTATTAATATCCTGCAAACAAGGCTGGGCCCCAAAAGAGTCTCGTAAAAAGATACAATCTCCTCCCTCACCAAAATGTCATCCTCCAAACGAGTCTCATCCTCCTTAGAAACATAAGTAATCTTACTGCGACAATGGTGATTCTTCATAGCATGGAAAAAGAATTTTGTATTCTGATCCCCAAGGTTGAGCCATTGAACAAGAGATTTCTGTCTAGTTAACCCTCCTCAGTCTGACTAAGGTCACCATACCATAAAAAAAGTCTCACCTCTTTTGCTAACAGAACCGAGTCACTAGGGTTATCCTGTAAAGCACACTGCACCCTATCCAACTCCTCCTAACCTCCAAGGCCCTACCCGAAAGATTAGAATAGTGCTCAACATTAAACTTCTTTAGAGCCACCTTCACACTTTTCAACTTACGCATCAATATTCCAAGCCCTAGCCACAACAGAAAGGAAATCAGGATGATCAACTCAAAAATCAAAGAATTTGAAAGGAGTTTTCCTCTTTGGGAGCTCAACAAGCTTAAAAACCATATGAGAGTGGTCTGAAATCCGAGGGGGAAGAAACCTAGCAACTGAACCCGGAAAGAGACACTCCCAAAAGGAATTAGCGACAACACGGTCAAGCTTCCGCCAAATAGGAGAGTGAACCTGCTTATTAAACCACATAAAACGACAGCCAGAAAACTGAAGATTATCCAAACCAGCCTTCCCCAAGCAGCATCCCAAATCATCTTTCCAAGAAGGCCACGACAAAGAACCGCCACTATGCTCGAGAGTAGAATGGATAAAGTAGAAATCCCCCATTACTAACCACATAGAAGCATCAAAATAACTACCACAAGTAATCAAATCAGCCCAAAGCTCCCGACGCTTCTCATAATCACACTCACCATAGACCACAGAAACCACACAACTCCAAATAATAGAAACGTGTGACACACGAAAGTGTATAGCTTGAGGAGATGAATGAATAATGCTCACATCAACATCATCAGGATTCAACAAACCCAAATTTGACCAAATGGAAGAACATTAGAATGGAAAAAAAAACCTTCCACGAAGGATTTATAGCTCGGGAAACATTCACAAAATCAATATCCTTCACCTTAGTTTCAACTAAACCACACATAGAAAGTTTCTCATCACAAAACTTTCTCTGAAAGGTTGGTATCTTGATCTTGATGCTACCTAGATCACCATCTCCTCTTCTACCATATCCTCTCCGATCATAATCCCCTCTTCTGTCATCAAATGCACCCATACCATCAAATCTTCTATCCCTCATATCATTTCTTCTATCAAATCTCCTATTATGCCTCATATCATGCCCTGACTGAAATCTCTCCTCCACATCATTAGAATCATCAAACTCATTTTCAGCTTCTTCTTCATCTAGCGGTACATACTGTGGTGGGACTCTTCGAGGTGGCACATTCTGAGGTGGTGGCACATTCTGAGGTGGTGGTATATGCTGGGGTGGTGGTGCTCTGGGACCACTACCAGTTTGAATACTCTCTACACTCTTGGACAATCTCTCCAAAATAGTATTCATGTTCTCCATCATATCTGTAAATTTTCTATCCAAAGCCTCAAGTTTTTCATCAATGGTTAGACTTGGACCTGCCATCTCAACACTAAACAAGTAGATTAGAAATAACAAGAAAGTAAAGCAAATATGTAAATCCTCACAATCTCACGTGTTTACACTCGAATGATATCACTCCACTCGTGTTTGCACTCTATTGGCTTTTACCCGATATTGTATTCACAATCACTGCCTTTTACCACTCTTGAGTTCTTCCTCAATTCAATTACAAATCAAACTCAATCCAAGAATACGCGACCATGTGTAGTCCTCAAGCCAATATGAAACACAAAGATCCAATAATGTATATAGGGCTGGTGGAAAATGCGAATAAGAATAGTAATGACGAAGACTCAATCAATGATACATAAGCTAAAGTATTTGGAATAAAGAAATAACAAATTAGCACGATGAGAATAAAATAAGCATGGAAATTCAGTCGTATGCAATTTCGGGAGAAAATTTGGTGCCTCTATAGAAATTTTGATGAAATATCCTCCACGGACACCCAAAAGGTAATATGGAACAAACTAAATTTAACCAGATTTTCGGACTTTTTTACTCTTTTTTTGCTCAAGTGATCACTGTCACTCAAGTCTAAAAAAAATGCTAAGTATTAACCCACTGATGTTCAAGTCTTATATGAAATGGGATTCAAAGTCTAAATCCTTAGGTGTCTACTGTTGATGTTCTTCAGGATGAATCTGACCTAGCTTCTGACATGAATCTAGCTACTCTAGGAACATTAGATGTCACGACCAGTAATATGCTAGAGCCTTTGCAAGTTCCAACAGGGCCAATCACACACCAGAAAGCTAAGAAGATCAGAGACGCAATGGCGGGACTAGCACAGAATGCCATGGCCGAGTGTGACAGACAACCCCAGGGCATATTGGCGTCACATGAGGGCTTCAATGGAGTGGGTCCAAAGTTATTTCACGTGGCCCAATTCATTCTAGAAGACGCGCAATAGCCAATTTTGAAGATAGGACCATTTTGAAGAATTTGGCCATTTTATGCCTTATATGTAATTCGGCCAAATGAGCTTGTATTTTGACCTTTTGCTTGACATGTTGACTCCAATTAGGCTATTTGTAACTTAGTTAGCTAGATCATTTGGGTCAAATTGGATTAGAACTAAGTTAATTAGTTAGAGGACCTATTAGGCATTCTTTAGAAATGATGCCACTTTTGTTGACTTTTTTTTTATCTTTTTTTTTGTTGATAAAGTAAGTATAATAACCAAAAGAAAACTATACAAGAGCAAAAGGGCATACCCCAGGCAACTAGAGAGGACAGACCCTCCTAGAAGAAAAGCCGAAAGGCTACAAGCAAAATAAGATCAACATAAGATGTCATCGGCCAAGTGCCAGGATAGGTGAAGCCATTTATTGTCATAAGATGGTTTCACCTTCCGTAAAAATCTAGCATGATTTCGAACATCAAAAACAAATATCACTAAGAAGAACAGAAACAGTCCGAAAAGGCACATCATGAGTGCGGGCATTCCTCTCCCTCAAAATATGGTAAACTGACGCAGCAAAAGATAGTCGAACAAGAAGATGACGTAAAGAGGTGTCAGAAAACTGACACATCCACTCAACAGTCTGAAGCCAATCTCGGCAACTCTCTAACCCACACATAGCCAGCACAGTCGACCAGACCCTCGAAGAGAAGAAGCACTGGAAGAAAATATGATCAATGTCCTCACTTGAACAACCACAGAGAATACAACGCGAGCAAGCAGAGATACCAAACCTCATCAAACTATCCTGAGTAGAAAGGCCTCCCTGAATAGACATCCAAATCAAAAAGGAATGGCGGGAATGGCCTTCCGGAACCAACAACTCGAGACCAATGCACCAAGGTTCCCCTTATCCGCATGGCATTCCAGGCACTATCCATTGAAAATCTCCCTCTACTATCATCCTCCCAAACCAGCTCATCCTCCCTCATACTAGAAGGATTCGGAAGATGGGACCGAGCCAAATCAACAAGGGCGGCAGACCTAGATGGGGGCAACCGCCAAGAAGAATAAGAGATAATGTAAGCAATTGTAGCCATCCTATCCAAGCCAAAGTCATAAATCACTCTCTCACCCAACGTATCCACAATCGGACCCATTTGATCTTTTTGCCACTTGCATAAAGATCTTGGTGGGGATATTTGTAATATTTAGTAAATGACTACTTAGGGCTTTAGCTTTATATAGTCATTTGGTAGTTTTAGGCCCTTTTGGTATTTTTACCTTTTGAAGGGCATTTTAGTAAATTTAATTTATCATATATATTGTAAACTTTATCTTATTCAATAGTAACTTACAAATTTCGAAATTCTTCAAAGAAAAATGGCTATGGCCGAATTTCAAGCTTAAGGGAGGGATTCCCCTTTGTTTCAGCTTTGACTTATCTAAGGCGTGGCAACCTTGGTGGTGTCTCCGTGCTAGCAGAACACTGCAAGGAATCATCGTAAAGGTTCTCAAAGACAATTTCTTTGTGGGTCTTCTTTGTGGCCTTGGAAGGGTTTTGTTCATACAAAATCAAATCTGTGGTGCTTAGGGTTCTATCCGTTGCGTGGGGTTTGCTTGGCCTTAAACATCCAAGTGAGTTCCACGTCATTTGGTATCAGAGCTTAGGGTTCCAAGGTTTGATTTTTCTATCTTTACTTTATGTTTTTCATTTAGTCTTTATTGTGTTTGTTTGTCATCAAGATACTTGTTCATCTTGATTATTGGTTTTGTGATTCTTAAGTGTTTTTGTATTTTTTAAATCACCTGTGACCGAAATATCAGCCTTATACCGGTATACCGGTGTAAAAATACACTAGACACAGCTTCTGGAACCGGAAATTTTCATACCGGCATTCATACTGATCTATCTGGGATTACATAGCTTCTGGAACTGGGTAAATTTTATATTGTCATTCATATCGGCCTTCATACCGGTCTAACTAAGTATTACATAGCTACTGGAACCAGGGTAGTTTCATACCGATCCCATACCAGACTACATACCGGTCAACTTATTCCAAAACATAGTTACTGGAACCGGGCTAGTTTATACCGGCAAACCTGTGAGTAAAACATAGCTATTAAAACTGGGAAGCAACCATATCGGTCTCATACCGGACCCAAACCGATCAATAATATAACGGTAAAGTATCGTCACCCTATTCCTAGACTAGATGACATGTTAGATGAATTGCATGGTTCCAAATTTTTTAGTAAGATTGATTTAAAGAGTGGATACCATCAAATTCGCATGAGAGAGAGAGATGAGTGGAAAACTACATTTAAGACCAAGTATGGCTTGTATGAATGGTTAGTTATGTCATTTGGTCTTACAAACGCACCTAGCACATTTATGAGATTGATGAATCAAGTTATGCATGCATTTATAGGTAGGTTTGTTGTAGTTTATTTTGATGACATCTTAGTTTACAGTAAAACAATAGATGAGCATGTTATGCATTTGAAGCATGTTCTTGATGTATTAAGGCATGAGAAACTATATGCTAACATTAATAAATGCACTTTTTGTATGGATAGAATGGTTTTCCTTGGTTTTGTTGTAAGTGCAGATGGCGTCGAAGTTAATATGGAAAAGGTAAAGGCAATTCAGGATTGGCCTACACCGACAACTGTGACCGAAGTCAGAAGCTTCCATGGATTAGAAAGCTTCTACCGTAGATTTGTTAGAGACTTCAGCAGTATTGCAGCACCACTGACTGAAGTAGTGAAGAATGTTGGAATGTATGCCCTAGAGCTACATGTGATGTAAACGACTTTATTTATTTTGAAATAAAATGATGCATTATTCATTTATCAAAATGTTTGTTTAATTTTCGCATATTATAAATCATCATGAATACCCTAGATTACTTATGTGCCTTCAGACTTAGTGTATGAATGTCATACACAAGAAGATTTAAGTCTAAAGTTAGTAATCTTAAATAATCCATAGAGAGCAAACAAAGTGGGTACTTTGTTTGCGGTTTATCTATAGCTGCGGTCCATCCTATATTTGTATGGCGACCTTGATCCGGGATCGTCCATGTAGATACATGAGAATGGAGGCACCTTGTATGATGTGATCATATAGGACTGGACTCATATGAAAATGACATTCTTTTAATATCTGTTAATCAAAGAAAGTTATTTCGATCTACTAGATGGTCATATATGGATTAATAATAATCCTGAGTGTACTACGAACTCCTGCATGGCAGGCTATGTCCTTTGATTTACAAAGGTGAGGTTGGTGTAGCAGTCCCGACCAATAGCTACGTACTTTGAGGACAAGGTCTGTTGTGTAGCTGGGAACGTTTTACATAGACATGGAGTTCACTCCTTCTTGTGAGAAGTAGAGGAGTATCTTTCTTAAGGGTTTATTCAAGTCTTTCTATTATGAATAGTAAGATCAAAATTCATAATCGTTATGAATAAATCGTTCATTAGAGAGTCAATGGCACTTAAGGTAAAAATAATTAGAGGGGTATAACGGACATTATGACCCGACTCTAATTACGAGATACTTGTAAAAGGTTAATCTATATGTAATGACTATATCGATGGACACTGATTTGGTTCAGCTTAATATATCATCTACGACAATGAGAGTGCAACTTTGGGTTTTTAGTGGAATAACCCGGAGTTAATAATTCAGAATATTTAATTAAGAGCTTAATTAATATTTCGAGATTATTGGAGCTCGGAACCGTATGTCCATTGGTCCCCGTGCTAGCTCAATATACTATAGCGGATTTAGTATAATTGGATAGTCCAATTATATACTCACATATGTATAAATATTATTAATATGATTAATAATATTATTTGTCACACTTAGGACTATATATTAAAAGTTAATATATGGTTTATATAATAAATGATTATATGATAATTGTTTATTATTAATTATTAAATTATATTAGATGTAATTTAATGGAAGGCCATTATTGGAATTTCATGATTATGGGTTTTGGAAACCCTTGGTATTAGTTTGGAAGTTAGGACTTTCAAAAGATTAATCAAATATTTAATTTTGTAACATATATTGGCTTTATGGAAAGTTAATATTAGTGTTTCAAAATTAATATTATAATAATGCTATTGCCGAATTTTGCATGGAGGAAAAGGAAAGTTTTCTTGATGGCTTTGGAAGTTATTTATTTATGAAGGCAATTGCATATTTAATTTTTGTAATTTATTTTGTCATTCAATTCTTGATTGATGTTACAAAAATTAAAAAAGGAAATTCTTACCTTGGCCGATTCTAGCATTAAAGGGGAGGGTTTGGTTGCTTTGGTTTTTTGGAAACAATTTAACCTAAGTATAAAAGAAAAATTGATTTTCTTTTGGAAATCTCTCATTCTTGAAAACCCTAGCCTCCTTCTTCTTCTTGACCATTCTCTCAAAAGTTGAGAAACTCCATTGAAGAACAAAAAGAAGAAAAACAAAATATTTTTGTGTGACAAAATATATAAATAGTTTAGGGACATTTTTTGTGTGAGTCAAGCACACACTTGTTTCTGTTGGTTGTGAGACATAGCACGGAAGATCTCGTGGAGTTGAATCATATTCATCTTCTCCTTCTTTTATTGATCCACGGCAGTGAGGGGTGACTAGCCTCATTGCCGCACATTGTAAGGGGTTTCGGGGTTCCGTTTGTTTTTGTTTTAATTTGAAATTTTGGGAAACACTTTGGGACATTTTGGGGTTGTGTTGGGACTGATTTTTGAGTGAAAAATCAGACCTGAAATATCCTTGCTGGTCACGAAAATCAGGGGCTAATTTGTGTGCAGTTCGGTTGTGTAACGGGTAAAAAACAGTCCAATATTTCACTGCAGTTCGGGGGCTGTTCTGGGACTGTTTCAGGGGTATTTCAGGGCTGAAATCTTGTCCGAAACAGAAGTAAAATTCCAGTATACCTGCTGGTTGCATTCGGCTAAAGGAAGGGAAAAGCAGAAAAAATTTTCAAGTCTGATTCGTGTGCCTAAGCCGCTTCCACTGCGCTAGGAAAGCGTTTCCTACAATTGGCATCTAGAGCGAGGTTGAAAAGTGTTCTTAACCCTTCACTTTTTTATTTAAAGTTTCTGTTTTTTTTTATATATTTATATGTGTTATAAATATGATATGCATGTTTAGATGAGTGGGCATAAAATAAAATTCATATGATGAATGATTATGTTATTTCATTTGATGAATGTTTTTGCATTGGTCGTAAATTTTTCCGACTCTCATTTTTATAGTTGGTTTTATTTTTTGGGATGTAAGGCCATAAGGCCAATTTTCTACAATTGTTGTATTTTTATTTTTCGATGTAAAAATTCAATTGTTGTAATTTGGAGTACCGAAGTCCAAAAGGAGCTAACACCACCTTGGAGCGGGATTTGAAGACCAATGGATGCCTTGGTAATTTTATGTACTAATTAGATTAGTATAGGGAAAATGAGAGTCCAGTCAATGCAAAATTATATTTTTTATGTTGTATGTATGTTTAGTTCAAAATGTTTGGATAACATGTCATATAGTTTAGGGTGCCCACTCTTGCATTTTACATGTCATAACATGCATTGGATGCATATTAATTCTAGACATGAAATAAGATTTTATGTAATTTAAAATGTTTAATTTGAATATAATATGCATAGAAATCAATTAATTGGATTAATTGGATTTATGGTTTAAAATTTGAATTCTAATATATTGGGCTTAATTAGTGCATAATAAAATTCCATTGATATATAGGATGGAAACCCGGATATAAATTCCATAGCCAAATTCGAATGGACGGTAATATGGTCTGCACTCGGGATAAAATTCCACGTACTATTGGATTTTATAACGCACTAAGATTTATTAAAATGTTTAATTAAAATTTCGACCTTTTTAGAATTCCATAAATTTAAACTTATTAGTGTCTAGTATTTTAAGAGTTAAAATATGATAGGTCACTAATATTGCTCTCATATTAAATTAGTTTAATAGAGTAAAATAATTAGTAAAGACTAATAGACATTAGTGAGACAAATTTTAAGAGTTAAAATTATTAGGTCACTAATGGTGAACTAGTGTAAATTAAATTATGATTTAGCCGCCATAAGTTTATTCACACTAGTAATTAAAATAAAAATTAGATATTTTATAGATAGAAATCTTAATTTTAAAATAGTGAGTGGGAGAGGGATATACGACAGTATATCCCGCGATCTCCGTTGTTAGTCCAAAAATGTGAGATTCAAAAGGCGCCTCGAGACGACTTTAATTTCGTCCCCTACGGATGGTGTCCATTTTGGGTCAATATCAGGTTTGGGTTCCGAGAGGATAGGGATTCTAGATGTATCTTGTGAACTAATCTACCCTACGGCGGCACTTCACTCGTTAAGTCCAAGAATCCCGAAACGGCGGGTTACACTCATAAATGAATAATTAACTGTTAATAAAATTCCTTGATCGAATAAAACGGTAGTTGTTTAATATAGGAACAATAGTTATTCCCGCATATATTAAATCGACTGAGATTGTCTCGATCTATCATGCAAATACTTGACCTACCCTACGTCGGCACTTACTTGTGGGATGATAGATTTCAGTGGCATAGTAATTCTCTTAGGTTTCCAATTCATTATTCATGGTTCATGCATCATGTTTAATTTTATGCCAAAATTGATCGATGATTTTAATATGCCATGAATGAATGTTAAATGCATGTTTTTATTTTTCTTTTAGCCATGGTTTCTCCAATTATTTCCATACTCTCAAACGATAAATTAATGGGAGAAAACTATGTTAAATGGAATAGTAACATGAACGCTATCCTGGTCTGTGAAGACCTAAAGTTTGTACTGACGGAGGAGAGTCATCCCGATCCGGCCAGAAATGCTGGCCAAGCTGTGCGCGATACCTACCAGAAATGGGTCGCAGCAAATGAGAAAGCCCGATGCTACTTGTTAGCAGGGATGTCTGAGGTTCTTGCTGCAAAGCATGAACCTATGGCTCTAGCATCTCAGATGATGGAGTCATTGCAGGCATGTTTGGGCAGCCTTCGGAGCGTCAATGCCATGAGGCCATGGTCTCAGCGATGACTGTTAGGATGAAGGATGAGACATCAGTCCGAGAGCACGTCTTGAGGATGATGACCTATCTCAACACTGCTGAAACCCATGGAGCTCGTATTGACGAGCGTAGCCATGTGACCATGATTATGGAAACTCTTCTGAAGAGTTTCCTACAGTTTAAAAGTAATTATGTTATGAACAAGTTGACTTTTACTTTACCCAACTGCTTAATGAACCCACCCATTACGAGTTCATGCTTGTGGATCCTCGTAAGTCCGGTGCCGAGGAAAATGTTGCCGAGTCTTCTAAATCTGCAAAGATGAAGAAGAAAAGCACTGGGAAGGCTAAGGGAAAGCCCATGAAGAAGAAGAACAAGAAAGGCTCCAAGGATGCCAAGCCCAAAGGAAAATGTTCCCACTGTAACAAGAATGGGCATTGGGAAAGGAATTGTCCTAAATACCTTGCTGAGCTGAAGGAGAAAAAGGAAACAGGTAAATATGATTTACTCGTTATTGAATCTCCATTAGTGGAGGATGATAAATCCGCTTGGATTGTTGATTCTGGAGCCACTAACCATGTTTGTTCTTCTTTGCAGCTACTTGATTCATGGAGAGACCTTGCTGAAGGTGACTACACACCATGAGGGTCGGGACAGGGGATGCCGTTTCACCAAGAGGAGTGGGAGTTTCTAGTTTAAATTTCATAAATAATAGTTATTTAAATTTGAACAATGTGTTATTGATTCCTAGTTTTCACAGGAATTTGATTTCTGTTTCTAAACTTTTGGATGATGGTTATTCAGTTTCTTTTAATAGCAATTTGGTTATTATTGGTAGAAATGGATTAACTATATGCACATGAAACTTAGAAAATAATTGTATGTGTTAAGACCGTTAACACATAGGTCACTGCTCAATGCTGAAATGTTTAAGGTTGAGAAACCTAAAACTAAACGACCAAAGATTTCTCACGATGACACATATCTATGGCATCTTAGACTTGGTCATATCAATCTTGACCGGATAGATAGATTGATAAAGAACGGAGCCTTAAACCAGTTAAAGCTTGGGACTTTACCAGTTTGTGAATCATGTTTAGAAGGAAAAATGACCAAGAGACCTTTTACTAGAAAAGGTATAAGAGTTGGTCAACCACTTGAGCTAATACATTCAGACGTTTGCGGACTGATGAATGTAAGAGCCAGAGGTAAAGTCCAGATGTCATCGGGCAAGTGCCAGGATAGGTGAAGCCATTTATTGTCATAAGATGGATTCACCTTCTGTAAAAAGCTAACACGATTTCGAACATCAAAAACAATATCACTAAGTAGAACAGAAACAGACCGAAGAGGTGCATCATGAGTGCGGGCATTCCTCTCCCTCCAAATATGGTAAACTGACGCAGTAAAAGACAGCCGAACAAGAAGATGACGTAAAGAGGCATCAGAAAACTGACACATCCACTCAACAGTTTGAAGCCAATCTTGGCAACTCCAATCTAACCCACACAAAGCCAGCACAGTCGACTAGATCCTCGAAGAGAATAAGCACTCGAAGAAAAGATGATCGATATCCTCACTTGAACAACCACAGAGAATACAACGCGAGCAAGCAGAGATACTAAACCTCATCAAACTATCATGAGTACAAAGGCCTCCCTGAATAGGCATCCAAAGCAAAAATGAATGGAGGGGATGGCCTTCCGGAACCAAACAACTCGAGACCAATGCACCAAGTTTCCCCTCCCGCATGGCATTCCAGGCACTATCCACTGAAAATCTCCCTCTAATATCATCCTCCCAAATTAATGATGGAAAATTGAATGAGCGCGTATTGGCAAGTATCTAAACGAAATTGCAAATTTAATATTTGCCTCCCACTATTTTTCGGCGAGCCTCTAACCCTCTATTGAGTACTCGGGAAACTTTGTTTCCTAGTGGGCTAGGATCCCGTTAAATAACACACACACCTTGACTTTGGCCAACAAGTTGTATGAAACTTAACTAGGTAGATCTCTAAGATCAATTGGATCTCATCCAATTCCTAGATCCAGTAGGTGGACATCCAAGTCCGAAACATATATCTAATATATGCCAATATATCCGATATATTCCCTAACCTTTTTCCTCTGAATCAACTAAGCCTTGACTTTGCACAACAAACTTAATGATTCCAGTTAAGCGGGACCCATTGACCTTGGAAAGCTTCGTAATCGATGTCGATGGATAAGAAGTGATCTTGACTTTGGCCAACAAATCACAACTTGGACAAGACATGCGATATGGAACAAAGCCTTAATGATTCAAACACATCCGCGATGGACAAAGTCTTGACTTTGGCCAACAAACTATTGCCAATCTTGGATCTTGAGAATGAATCATTCAATAGAAGGAAAAACGCTTAATATTTGTTGAGGGTTTTTCGCGTAATTGGCAACCAATTAATTATCTTTGATTAGGTCTCATCATACACCCTTAAACATGCATTCTAAAAGCATAATAAGGCGCGATAAATAAATTAATAATGATATGCGGATAGATATTTAAAACAACTTGTTCCTAGAACAAATCTCTTCATTTCCTCTCTCCCGCTAGTACAAATCTTACTTCTACCCAATTACATAACACTTCTAAAGAAACCTCATTTACATTGAGGGGAATAGGTGAGAAGAGAAATACAAAGAGTCAAGAGGTTATATGCTGGACACGCAGGTCCAATTTAATAAATTCTAAATTTATTACAACAATTTCCAAAATTGCCCTCACCCATCTAATATCCATCCGATATACATTATTCATACATACATCCATGTATTCACACAAAGCATGTTATCAATTAATCTAATCCAATTAATTAATCTGAAACTAATGACCATCCAATGTTCAAACAACGATTTGATTTGCGCGAGTCCAACTCGTTTAAGAATAAGTACGCAAAGTACGAATTCTTGAATTATATCAAACTACAATATTAAATCCAATTTAATTTGTATTCAATACTAATTCTTTATTTAATTCTAAATTAAATAATTACACTTTATTAATGAGCCTTTGCGACTTAGATTCTAAATCTAATCTTAACGGGTCTCAAAGCCCAATTAACATCCAATGTCAATTTAATTAAAGTCCAATGGGCTTTCAATTAATTTATAAGGCATGGACTTTGGCAACCAAAGCCCAATAAGGAATCACCATTTGCCAAAAATCAATTTAGGCTCATTAGGCCCAATTAAAATTTTAAAGGCCCATTTAATCATATTTGGACTTTATGGAAATGGTTTTAGGTCCAATTGGATCCAACCAATTAACCTAAACTAAACTTGGCCCAACCAAGCCCAATAAGCCCAAATACAACTTTATTAGCCCAATTCCAAATTTAGCCCAACCAATTAAATTCTAATATTCCAAATATCATAATTCAATTAACTAAAGTGCATTAGTCATAATTGATCATGCATAACTCTAAGTTATCATCATTCAAGCATACTCAATCAATCAATTTTATCAAATCATGCTCAAATCAATTTTACCCAAATTTTACCCTAATTCAATTTCATGCTTAATAACCGCTCTGATACCATTGTTGGGTTTTCTAGGTCAAATCAAGATCAAATTAAGCATATAAACATGTGAATACATCAAAGTAAAGTAGGGGAAATACTCACTTTGATCGGCTTTGCGATGCGAAGAACACAAAAGTTTTATACACCTTGAGACTCTCGGCCATGCTCTTTCTTTGTGCTCCTTGTATTGATCTTCAAGCTCCAAGCATTGTGAATGATTCCATGCCCATAGATGGGTTTTCCTATCACCTTTGTAAGACTCATTGATGTGTTAGCATCTTTGATTTTGAAGCAAAATCAAGAAGAAATAAGCCATAGGCTTACAGCAATAATGAGAGAAAAAATGGGGAGGCCATTCGGCCATGAGAAGAAAAAGAGAGAGAGTTGTGTATTTATTTCTAAAACAAATAATAACTAATACAAAAGTCTCTACAAAATTTGGTAAAAGCTTTTCCAAAAAGCAAAAACCAATTTTGGAGGCAAAATGGCATTAATTGCCCACAACCACCACCATCATGAATAGTGACTAGTTGTCAATCACCAAAAGGTGACTTGACATCCATCACTAAAGTGACAGGTGATGTGACAAGCGATGTGACTTATGGCCGCACATGATTCAAAATCGGAGTGACCTCGCAAACACATCACGGGCTCGGGTTCGCTAATTCCGAATTAACAAATTTTCCGTTGCGACGTAATTAAATCAAATTTAATTAAATAATTATGCCTAGCAAAATTACCATTCACGTCACTCGCGAATTAATTCTAAAATAACTCGTTCGCCAGAATTAAAATCTAATTTTAATTCCGCGTTGAAATCTAATTTCGTATAATATATCGAATATATTATTTTATCGATTAATTCCAAATTAATCGTTCTCTCTCTTTAAATAGTATTTTATCATAGATAAAATATCTCCGTAATTAATCCTAGATTAATTTTCTCTCTTATAATTAATCCCAGATTAATTATGTCCGAGTCATACGTCATCGGTGAATCTTCGGGAAGCGACCCATGAGATCCCTGGATATGTTGGCAGTAAATTCGGTCGTCGGACTATCCGAACACGTACGTACCTAGTACTGCGTTTTTACCGATTTACAAGACATGGTTGGCTTCTAGCAAAGCACCGTGTCTTCCCAATTCTCCAGAAATATTCTTAAAGGAATATATAATTTGTATCAGGCGTAGTATACATAGTATTGTGTATTGCGATCCAGTATCGGATGTTACATGCAAGGCCTGGGGCTGGAATTGTGTCTGCCCCGTACGAAACATATATCGGATCTCTGGTAACTAGTCTCTATAATCGGATAATCATGACCTAGTCATATTATCCCGATGGTTGCAACCCTTAGAGAACCAGTTCTGTATCCCTGCGCGAATAGTGATTTCGCTAGGCATAATCATTTAATTACGTCTCAACGTAAAATTCGTTAATTTGGAATTAGCGAACCCGAGCCCGGGAGTGTTTGCAGAACCATTCACATTTAGAATCAAAGTGGGACCCGCAAGTCACATCTAGCGTCACATCAATCGTCAATCAACTGATAGATGTCTTTCAATTTGAGTGATTAACACCATGTCACTATTCATGATTGATGGTGGTAGTTGGCAAGCTTTAATGCTTGACTTTTGGAAAGAGAAAATTGGTAATTAATTTTGTAAATTGAATTTGTGTATTAGATACACAAACCTACCACTCAAACAACACAACACATTTACTCTCTCTCTCTCATTTGGTTCACGTTTTTGGAGCCATTTTTCCTCTCTCTCACACGGTCTTAGACCATATTCTTCCTCAATTTTCTGTCACTGCCGAATTTGAAGGAGGAGTTAAGGATTTTTGTGGTAAAATTCCTAAGTGCTAGCACACAACGGAGTCTTGTGAAGGTGATAGGGAAACCCACTTGTGAGCTTGGAATCATCAACCAAAGCTTGGAGCTTGATGGAACCACACAAAGCCGAAAATGGAGGAGCCATGACAGTGAACTACCAAGAGCTTCTTGGAGAGGGCATAAACTTTTTTTGTCTTCGCCGCATCTCTCAACCGCTCGATGTAAGTATTCTGCAACTTCCTTTGATTGTATTCGCACATGTTTCTTGCTTGTTATTCGATCCTCGGGACCGTAGAAACTCCAACAATGGTATCAGAGCGAGTCAAAAGCATGAAACTTGATTTAGGGTTAAAATTGGGTAAATTGTATTTGAGCATGATTTAATGAAATTGGATGATTGAGTATGCTTAAATGATGTTGAATTAAAGATTAATTGGATCAATTTCATGAAATATTGTTTGGAACAATTTTCCCCAAAATTCTTAGCTTGGCCGAGAATGTGAAGAACCCTAAATGTCTTGGATTTTTATTTTTTGATTCATTGGAAGAGTTGGAATCATGTTGGGAATGTTGATTTAAGGTTTAATTGGATTTAATTGGATTGAAATCGAATTGGACATAATTATCCCCAAATTGCCGAGACTATAGCATGTATATATGGGTTTGATTTTTTGATAAATTGTGTTGGACACTAATTGTTGTTAATGATCATGATTAATTAGGCTAATTGATGTTTTGGAAATATTGAATTGGGTAATTAATTATGCCATACACTTTGTTTAATTAAATATGAAATTTGGAATTTTTGTAGTTTAATTAAATGGGCTTAAATTGGATTTGGGTTTAAAAGTTGTAAATGGGCTAAATGGGCTTGGTTGTACCAAGATTGGTTTAGGAAAATTGGTTGGATCCAATTGGGCCCAAAACCATTTCTATAAAGTCCAAATGTGACTAATGGACCTTAATTATTTTAATTGGGCCTAATAGGCCTAAATTAATTTATAGGCTTATGGGGTTATTCCTTGATTGGGCTTTGGTTATTGGGTTTGACCCAAGTTGACCAAAAGTCCACGCCTTAAAGAAATTAATTGAAAGCCCATTGGACTTTAATTAAATTAACGTTGGACGTTTATCGGGCTTTGAGACCCGTAACGATTAAATTTGGAATTTAAGTCGTAAAAGTTCAAATAAAGTGTAATATTTAATTTGGAATTAAATAGCGAATTAGTATTAAATACAAATTGAATTGGATTTAATTTTGTAGTTTAATTTAATTCAAGAATTCGTACTTTGAGTACTTATTCGCAAAACGAGTTTGACTCGCGCAAAATCAAATCGTTGTTTGAACATTGGATGGTCATTAATTATCAGATTAATTAATTGGATTAGATTGATTGATAACATGCTTGTGTGAATACATGGTTGCGATGCATGAATAATGTATATCGGATGGATATTAGATGGGTGGGGCAATTTTGGAAATTATTGTAATAAATTTAGAATTTATTAATTGGACCTGCGTGTCCAGTCTATTACCTCCATACTCTTTGTATTTCTCTTCTCACCTATTCCCCTCAATGTAAATGAGGTTTCTTTAGAAGTGTAGTGTAACGGGTAGAAGTAATATATGTGCTAGCGGGAGAGAGGAAATGGAGAGATTTGATCTAGGATCAATGTGTTAAGTATCCATCCGTATATCATTATTATTTATTTATTTACGCGCCTTATTTTTTGTTTAGAATGCATGTTTAAAGGTGTATGATGATGAGACCTTAACAAAGATAATAAATTGGTTGTCAATTTGCACGCGAAAAATCCTCACAAAATATTAAGCGTTTTTCCTTCCATTGAGTGATTCTTACTCAAGATCTAAGACTGGCATTGGTTTGTTGGCCAAAGTCAAGGCCTTTGTCCGACGAGGATGTGTTTGAATCACAAGAGCTTTGTTCCATATCGGTGTCTTGTCCAAGTTGTGGTTTGTTGGCCAAAGTCAAGACCACTTCTTGTCCATCGACATTGATTATGAAGCTTTCCAAGGTCAATGGGTTCCGCTTAACTGGGATCACTAAGTTTGTTGTGCCAAAGCCAAGGCTTAGTTGATTCAGAGGAAAAAGGTTAGGCAATATATTGGATATATTGGCATATATAAGATATTTGTTTCGGACTTGGATGTCCACCTACTGGATATAGGAATTGGATGGGATCCAATTGATCTTAGAGATCTACCTAGTTAATTATCATACAATTTGTTGGCCAAAGTCAAGATTGTGTGTTATTTAACGGGATCCTAGCCCACTAGGAAACACGGTTTCCCGAGTACTCGACAGAGGGTTAGAGGCTCGCCGAAAAATAGTGGGAGGCAAGTATTGAATTTGCGATATTCGTTTAATAACTTGCCATACGCGCTCATATCAAAATCATTCGTCAAATAAATTAAATGTTAGTTGGACTAATATTTAAATCGTTGTTTTTAATAAACAGTTGGACTGTATTCAAACTATTCATTTATAGTTGATTATATAATTAGATTATAGTAATCAATATACTTGAATTTATTTGATTAATTATAGTTGATTTTATAATTGGATTATAGTAATCAATATAATTGATTTTAACCTATTAAATTATAGTTGATTAAATAGTTGGACTATAATAATCATTATAATAAATAGTACCGAAAATCGTTGATTAAATAGTTGGACTATTAGAATCAAGATAAAATTGAAAGATTAGCATTTAAAAAAACTTAATCCTTGGGAAAATGTATTTAAATGGTTTAATTTTCAAATTGGGAATAAATTTCAGGATGGTCCTAGAAACTGATAAGTTACTTTATTTGATAAAATAACATATTAGGCCTAAGCCCGGAGTTATGCAAAATAGTAGAGCATGATCTTTGGAAGATTCATGTGATGATAACTTTAGTACTTAATCCATTAAACTTGTCAAATAGACTCCTTAATTTCTTAATCAGAACTAAGGATTAGATCCTTAAGGTATGATAATGAAATTGAAGGATCTTCATATATCTATTCTTAGATCTTAGAAGTACTAAATTGCAATAATTAACCCTTGGAGAGTTAATGGCTATTCTCAAGGAGATAAAGTCAAAGCTGGCAATATGGGTGTGGAAAAGGGCAAAGGCAAAATCATTATAATCTTCTGGGAAGATAAATGACATATCTCAAAATGTCTGCCTAAACTGTGGCAAACGGAATCGCGGAAGCGTGACTGCCGTTTAGACAAAGCAGACATGAAGGAATTGAAGACGGGCAAGGCTCTGACTTCATATATGTTTGTCATAAATATGTTCACTACTAGTATTAAAATTGGATTTTAAATACTTAGTGTGGTACATAAATATGTATTGATGTGCAGAATCTGCTATGAGCAGGATACTGACTTCAGTAGAGATTTATCTGCGAATCGGAAACGGGACAACTATCGCTGTGTTTTAATCATAGATACCTAAGTTTAGGAACTACCATTCGGGTGTGTACCTAAATTTGGAAACTGTTATAATGTAACTAGTTTGACTAGAAACATTATCTCTATATCAGTGTTTAATCCGTTGCGGATTTACCTTTATATTCTAGAACACTAAAATGTTTTATTATATAAAGATGATATTGAGATAAACACATTAGATGTGAATAACAGTATTTATATTTTGAATATAAATAAATCTCAAACATATAACATGACAAACAAATAGCTCAAACTGATTTAATCAGTAGAAACTTAAATATGGCATTGTTGTCTGGGACACAAATTAAACAAGACTCGTATATCCACACATTTGAAGAGTGGATACTAGGACAGATTTGATTCTATTCAAATAATGTCTACGAATCTAGTTTATTGGGCAAAGTGCCTAAAACACCTTTACTTGGTAAAAGTGTAAATGCCACCGATCTGTTAGCCCTAGTTCATAGTGAAGCAAGTGGGCCCATGTCTAGCTAGGCTAGAGGTGGATATGAATATTTCGTGACCTTACGGATGTGGCATCGTGTTATGGTTATGTGTCTCTTTTGAAACACAAATCAGAAATTTTTACAGTTTCAACAAGAAGTAGACAAACAGATCGGCTAAAGTATTGAATCGTCACGGTTAGACGATGATGAAAAACTTAAGCAATAAGTTTCTTAAATACTTGAAAGAGTGTAGTATTCTTTCAATGAGGAGTCCTCCCGGAACACGTCAATTCGATGGTGTGTCCGAACTGACTAACCAAATTTTGTTGGACATGATAAGGTTAATCATGAGTCGCTCTGAGCTACCATTTCCTTCAACGGATAAGCATTAACAGTGCAAAATTTATTTAGAATAAGGTTCCATAAAAATCTGTTTGACAGATATCATATTAGATATGTACAGGAAAGAAACCGGGTTTCTCATTCCTGAAAATGTGGGTATGCTTGGCATAAGTTTGGATGATACCAAACTAGAACCCAAATTGGATAAGTGAAAATTGTAGGTTATCCTAGGGATACCAAAGTATAGTACTTATACAACTCACATGAGAACAATTTAATTATTGCTCGCCATGCGGTTTTCCTAAGAGGAACACCTATATGCAGTGGTAAGTGGGAGGAAAGTAAAACTCGATGAAAATCGGAGTAATACTATTCCAGGCACCGATTCCTTAATGGAACACAAATATTTCATCAAGGATAAAACTATACCAGTAATCTTCGAATACAAAAGAACCGCGTAAGTCATAGAGAGTCAGAAGACAACCTGAGGTATGGGTTTCTGATCTCACCTCATAAAGATGTCAATCTTATTGAGGAATACGAACTGACTACGTATGAGGAAGTGATACAAGGTATCGAATCCCAATTATGGCAAAGTGCCATGAGTCCGAAATGGATTCCATGTAAACCAACTAAGTTTGGACACTAGTTGTTGTACCGCAAGGCATTGTGCATATTCGTACTATATAAATCATCAAGGAAGACATACATGGAAGGCAACATACCAACGTACTAAGCTAGGCTTGTAGCCGAAAGGTATCGTTATCAACATTGTGTTGATTACGAAGAAACCTTTTACCTGTTGCCACGGTAAATCCATTTGGATAATGCTTGCTAATGCTGCATGTTTCATTTATGAAATGCGGCAGCTGAATGCCAAAACCGCTTTCCTTAAACGGAAACCTTTTGGAGGATGTTTACAATATCCTGACGGTTGTGTTGTACCATAACAAGCAAACAAGGTTTGCAGGTTATTCAATCCATGTATGGAATGAAGCAAGCATTGAGTTCTTGGATTTGTCATTTTTTGATGTAATCATAATGGTGTATGATTTAATTCAAAACGAAATAATTCTTGTGTATATAAGGAGGTCAATGGGAGCGCACTGAAAGTGAATGTCCTATAAAATAATGATAATATGTCATTTCTTGGAAATGATATTCCCATATAACAATCGGTGAAAGCTTGGCTTTCATGAAAATTCTCCATATAATTCTTGGGAGAAACAACATTTATTCTAGGAATAAAGATCTACTAGGATAGATCTAAAGTTGTTAACACTCTCCGAGATCTCGTACATTGAAAAATGTACATGACCTGGTGTCTCATACGCTTTGAGCATATGGATTCACAAACGGGCCAATCCAAGTGATGGTCACTGGATTGATGTTAAGAACACCCTTAAGTATCTTAAAGAACTAAGGATGTTGTCTTAAACTATGGAGAAGAAGAACTTGAAATGACTAGGATCACTGCTGCAAGTTTCCTAACCGATAAGACGACTATAAGTCGCATAACGGTACTATAAAGTTTGAATAATGGTACAGTGAGCTGGAAATCTTCCAAGCAAAATAATGTTACCGAATAAACAACAAATGCGGGTTATTGCTGCAGCTGAGGTAGAAATAGAAGCCATTTGGGTCGATAATAAATCTAATTAGATAAGATATAGTTCTGTTAGCAGCTGAGCTAGGCTACAGCGCAGGCTAAAGATACATACTTCGACAATTCATCTGATTCGTTCGGATCATACATCGTGGCAATGTGATGATCGAATAAATCGCATCAGATGATAATCATGCAAATCCGCTGACGAAAGTCTTTTCTCAGTAATTTAAGCGAATCGTACATAGTTCGGGTGTAGGACACTCGAGTGACTGGCTATAGGCCAAGTGGGAGATTGTTGGACAGTTATGACCCATAGCGTCACTATTTGTACAGATCATGGTGTTGTTGTACAAATTAACTATGTGACAAAGGAGATTGCTCTCTTATCATTTGTGATTAGATCACCAAGATGTATAAATGATATGAGGTCCTTATGATTTGTTACTGGATTGAGATGATATGAGACAGTATTAATCCATGAAGGATAAATCATTAAACATCCCTAGTCAGAGTATTATCGAGATTGGACATCGATAATGCGTAAAAGACTAGTATTACACTTGTGCGCGTTGTGAGGGCACAATGGCATAGTTCTCATATATTTGGGTATAAGATACTCATGCAAGTGTAGTATGAGGTTGTGTTTTACCAATGGTACGGAAAACAGCTTCG
>SKCR01000228.1:0-54627 GCA_019454045.1 Zanthoxylum bungeanum
ACAAGATATTGTAAGTATGATTCCGCCATACTTCATGTTTATATATATTCTTTGTTGTATTTCATATATGCTTAATCTTTCCTTGGGACATATTATAGAAACCAACATAGAGATCCCCGAAATTTCATCTTTCAATTATGTTATGGGACCCCTTTTTCCATGTGCAAAGCAAAAGGTTTCATCTTTCTCCGTCTATAAATAGAAATAGAATTCGTAGTACAATTCACTCAAGCCTGACTTGTCACATTCAAATCTTCTGCTCTCAGACACCAGTTCTTAGAACTTCCCATTTCCTAAACATTTGTCACCGCCCTCACGGCCACCCAAAGAAGGTTAAGGTAATAACAAGCCTTGCTTTCACATTTTACACATTTACAGACCATTTCACACTACTGACTTTGGCGTCGGAGTGTACTCGGTGTTGGGAAATCTCTAAGTCCCGGGATCGATTATCAAGCAAGAAACATAAGTGCGAATACATCGAGGAAGTTGCGGAATACTTATATCGATCGGTTGAGGCGATAAGGTGAAGAACAAAACTTTTTATGCCCTTTGAAATCCTCCAAGACTCTCGGCAAATTGCAGTTTTTAGCTCCTCCAATTCGGCCATTGATCTCCATCAAACTCCAAGCTTTGTGTTGAAATTCCATGCTCACATGTGCGGTTCCCTATCACCTTCGCGTGACTCCGAATGTGTGCTAGAACTTAGGAATTTTTGCCACAAAAATTCCTTATCTTCTCCTTTGTCATTCTCGGCAGTGAGCAGTGAAGAGAAGAAGAAGAAAGCCATTTTGGGCGTGAGAGAGAGAGGAGGGAAGAAGAGAGAGATGTGTGTTGTGTTACAAAAAATGTATTAGTTATTTGTTTTCAAAAAACAAATAAACATATACCATTTTTACTTTTCCAAAAAGTCAATCCATTAAAGCTTTGCCAACCACTTCCATCAATCAATCAATCAATCAAATTGTCACATCACTCAAAGTGACATGTGATTTGACGCTTGATGTGACTAATGATTTGACGCTTGATGTGACTTATAGGCCGCACTTGAATTCAAAATACGAGTGCGCTCGCAAACACTCCCGGGCTCGGGATCGCTAATTCCAAATTAACAATTTTTCCGTTGCGACGCAATTAAATAATTATGCCTAGCAAAATCACTATTCACATCGCTAACGAATTAATTCTAAATTAACTCGTTCGCCCGAATTAAATTCCAATTTCAATTCCGCGTCGAAATCCAATTTCGTATAATATATCAAATATATTATTTTATCGATTAATTCCAAATTAATCGTTATCTCTCTTTTATAATATTTTATCCCAAATAAAATATCTCCGTAATTAATCCCAGATTAATTTTCTCTCTCATCTAATTAATCCCAGATTAATAAGTGCGAGTCATACGTCATCGGTTAATCTTCGGGAAGCGACCCATTAGATCCCCTGATATGTTGGCAGTAAATTCAATCGTCGGACTATCCGAACACGTACGAACCTAGTACTACATTTTTACCGATTTACAAGACAAGGTTGGTTTTTAGCAAAGCGCCATGCCTACCCAATTCTCCAGAAATATCCTTACAGGAATATGTGATCTATATCAGGCGTAGTATACGTAGTATTGCGTATGGATGTCACATGCTAGGCCTGGGGCTGGAATTGTGTCTGCCCCGTACGAAGCACATATCAGATCTCTGGTAACTAGTCTCTATAATCGGATAAACATGACCTAGTCATTTTATCCCGATGACTGCAGTATATAAGAGAACCAGTTCTGTATCCTACGTGACCATCGTCTCCACTATGACTGGAGTGATACTTCCATCTCGACATCACACCCAATACACTACGATTCTCAATATACCCAGCAGAGGCGTACACAGAACCTGTTAAAGCCCTGGACGACCTAAAACCAAAGTACATTGATTGTCGCAAGTATTAGCGGTGCAAGTCTCAGGTTAAGACCAAATACACCTACCTTGATTTCGGACTTCCATAGACACATAGTCATACTACCAATGGAATTCCGAGGGGTCTATCCAGAGAGAAGCTGTTTTCCATACCATCGGTAAAACACAACCTCCTACTACACTTGCATGAGTATCCTATACCCAAATATATGAGAACTATGCCGTTATGCCCTCACAACGCGCACAATTGTAATACTAGTCTTTTACGCTTTATCGATGTACAATCTCGATAATACTCTGACTAGGGATATTTAGTTATTAAACCTTCATGGATTGATAATGTCTCATATCATCTCAATCCAGGAACTAATCATAAGGACCTCCTATCATTTATACATCTTGGTGATCTAATCACAAATGATAAGAGAGCAATTTCCTTTGTCACATAGTTAATTTGTACAACAACACCATGATTTGTACAAATAGTGACGTTATGGGTCATAACTGTCCAACACTCGGCACCCACCACACCAGTGGTAGTCTACTCTAGCTCATTCTACTTTTTTTGCAGGATCGCTAGTGCCCTCAACTTACAAATTCTGATTGAGGACCTCGGTCAAAATCCAACGTCCATAATTTGGCGCCCACCGTGGGGCCCTAGCGATAATTTACAGACGAAGATTTCACATTCTATAAACACTCACAATTCAGTCATTCATGGCTTCAAGCAATGAACAAACACCTAATCTACTGGCATCTTAGCTAGCCATACTCCAGGAGAGATTGCAAGCTTTGGAAGAGGAAAACCAAACCATGCGAAATTCCAACATAAAACTTCAAAAACAGTTGGAGCTAATTTCACCCACATCTCAGCATCATAATATCCCAGATCAACCCAACCATACCACTCCATCTAATCTCTTGGGAGCGTTCAACGAAATGACAGATGACAATCCAACAAACGGTGGCAACCAGATGAACCTGCCAAATTTTCCAATCGACCAAGCTCAACAGGTTGCCATCACCATGAGAAGGGAAATGATAGAATTTAAAGAAGCAGTTATGTCCAGCCTACCAGGGGTGAAACTACTGGTGAAGAAAAGCATAGCATAAACCATTTCAGACACTCCATTCTTGGAGACCATCAAATCTGTGGAACTGCCACAGAAGTTCAGTCCACCAGACATGAAACTATATGATGGATCCACTGACCCAGACAACCATGTTATCCATTACAAGTATAAAAATGATGTCAACTGGCCTGGCTCCTCATCAGTGGGAAGCTGGCATGTGCAGAGGATTTGGAGAAACGTTGGGAGGCCCTGCCCTTACATGGTTCATCAACCTACCATACAAATCCATCAAGTCTTATCAACAATTAGCAGATAAATTTGTGGAGCATTTCGCCAGCTCTTGCAAACTTGAGAAAACTGCGGACGACCTCAACGCTATCCAATAACAAAGGGGGAATCCTTGCGAAGCTATGTGGCTCGCTTCAATAAGGAAAAGATGACTATTCCAGATCTTCATCAGCCAATAATTGTGGAAGCTTTCAGAAACAGGTTACTCTCTGAGAGTGGACTCTACAAAAAATTGACCAAATTCTGATGCTACACAATGGACCAGGCCTTGGCACGAGCCCAAATAGAAATCAGGTGGGAAGAAGATAAGAGGAATAAAAGGAAAGACAGTTCCTCCAACTTGCAGAATGAAAGAATTCACCATGCTTCTAAATGACAAAAAGAATTCACAAAGATGATACCTAGTCATCTTTCAGACAAGAGAAATCATCAAAGAAAAGAGCATCAACCCTCCGTAGAGATTTTGACCGACGACCTCTACCATACAGAACCCAGGAGAGTGTTAGTGTTCCTAGAACATGCCAAGGATCTAATAAGCATGAAAACATGTTCACAAATTCAAAATAAGTTGCGGAATTACTTACATTGAATGGATTTGAGCTTTTAAAATTTTGAGAAGAAGATCCAAGATCCAAGATGCTTCCTTTGTTGATTCCAAGCTTTGAGTTGAAGATCTCCAAGATCCTTCCTTTGTTGATTCCAAGCTTTTGAAGTTGTTTCCCTATCACCTTTGTTGATTTCTCCAAGTGCTAGCTAACTTGATTTTGCCACAAAATCAAAGAGAGGGAGACAAAAAGCTCACGCCCATGGAGCTCCAAGTTCACGCCCAAACACCTTGTGTTTTAGGGTTTCCTACTTGTTCAAGTGTTGTGTTACCCAAGTGAAGAGAGAGAGAAGAGTTTTAGGTAAAACCAATTTACCCTTTTTACCTAAACAAGGTAGTTGGGTAAATGGTTTCACCAAAACCATTCCAAGGTAGTTGGATGGTGGGTGGCTTGGCATAAATGCCAACTACCCTCCCAACTACCACATTAAAGTGGGCCCCACATTTGAATTCAAAATTCAAATATCTCTACGAACATTTGTCGCGGCTCGGTTCCGTTTAATCTAATTAAACGAACTTTCATCGCTAAATAATTAAATCTAATTTAATTAAATAACGATGCCTCGCAATATATTACGAATGTCGTCTACGAATTAATTCTAAATTAATTCGCTCGTTCGCATTAAAGTCCAACTTTAATTTCGTAATGAAATCCAATTCATATTAATATATCCGATATATTAATTTTAGCCCATACGAATAAATTAAATAGAAAAATCAAATTTAACAATTAAATTTATTCTACACTAGATTAATTCCAAATTAATCGCGTTCTCTCTCTTCCGAACACATTTAATCCCAGATTAAATAATACCTCAATTAATCCTAGATTAATTTTCTCCATCTTAATTAATCCCAGATTAATTTTCTCTCTTAATTAATCCCAGATTAATTCTAATTTAAATCAACTGTCATCGGTGAATCTTTGGGAAGCGACCCAAGAGATCCCTGGATATGTTGGCAGTAAATACGGTCATCGGATTATCCGAATACGTGCGTACCTCGTACCACGTGCTTACCGATTTACAAGACATGGTTTGCTTCTAGCAAAGCACCGTGCCTACCCAATTCTCCAGAAATATTCTTACTGGAATATATAATCTATGTCAGGCGTAGTATACGTAGTATTGCGTATTGCGATCCAGTATCGGATTGTCACGTGCTAGGCCTGGGGCTGGAGTCGTGTCTGCCCCGTACGAAGCACATGTCGGATGTCTGGTAACTAGTCTCTATATCGGATATACATGACCTAGTCATAATATCCCGATGACTGCAGTACTTAAGAGCACTAGTACCGTATCCTACGTGACATCATCTCCACTATGACTGGAGTGACACTTCCATCTTGACATCACACCCAATACTCTACGATTCTCATATACCCAGCATTGGCGTACACAGAACCGGTTAAAGCCCTGGACGACCAAAACTAAAGCATACCGATTGTCGCAAGTATTAGCGATGCAAGTCTCAGGTTAAGACCAAATACACCTACCCTGATTTCGGACTTCCATAGACACATAGTCATACTACCAATGGAATTCCGAGGGGTCTATCCAGAGCGAAGCTGTTTTCCGTACCATCGGTAAAACACAACCTCCTATTACACTTGCATGAGTATCCTATACCCAAATATATGAGAACTATGCCGTTATGATCTCACATAACACGCATGATGAGCGGAAAATATATCAATATTTACCGCCCCTTTAACTTAATATTTTGTTTAGTTTCTCGGGTTTGATGAATGTTTTGATGTGTTTTAGTTTATTTTGCAGATAAAATAATATCGAGTCTCAATGAAATCATTTAGGATGAAATATGGGTCAAATAAGGGCAATTATTGGACTTGATATATTAATTTTGGAGATTGGAAATTTGAAAGGGCGTTTTGACGAAGTGCAGTTTTGGAAATTCCAGTTTTGCACATCTGTCGTATGTTGGGCATAACTTTTTACTCAGATATCGGATTGAGCTGATTCAAGTGCCAGATTAAAGAAGACTCAAAGATCTATAACTTGGAAAGAGAAAATATTTTCGAATTCTAAAGATTTCATGACCGAAATGGATGAACCATCCAGAAGTGTGTGGAGTGTAATTATTAAAAGTCATTATCAATCATTTTCAAAGCAAAATATTAATTAATTAATAATTAATAAAATTATCAAATCAACACCAAACAAGATAAGATTATTGGAGCAATTATGGATTTGGTGGAGTAATTAGTGGAGAAATTAATAATGTAATTGGTGGAAAAATTGATTGATGATTTGATGGTGGCAAAATTTTGCCTATAATACCAAGCCATTTCATTTGTAAAATTCATACTTTCTTCTTTGAAATTCTTAATGAATAAACAAGAAGATTGTATCTAGTTTGTTTATTTTTAGTTTTCAGTAATTAATTTTCAGTTTCGCACTTTCTTTTCTTTACTTTTCAGTTTTTACTTTCCGCAATTTACTTTTACGCACAGTACTTTTCTTTCTTTAATTTTTCAGTTTTTACTTTTCAGTAATGAGGAGGTAATTTCCCCAGCTAGGGTGAAAGGTAATTCTTTTACTGTTACTATTTAGATTAATCTCCCTTAAAAATAATATATTCACTATTTAAAATACTGATTAATAAAGGATACCGCTATATTGGTCGGTTGGCAATTCAATTTAATCTGGTTTAAACCTGACTAATCAAGGATACCGCCAGATTGGTCGGTTGGTAAATTATTTTGGTACCGCCTTTATGGCTGGATTATGGACAAATATTACCGCCTATATGGCTGGTTGGACTTAATTTGACTTAATCAGGATACCGCCAGATTGGTCGGTTGGTAAAATAATATCACAAGTTTATATATTATTTTATGGGAGATATCTAAATTAGTAGTAGTAAAAGTAATTCCTTTTACCTTAGCATTTTATTTTATTTTACTTTTCAGTTTACTTTATGTCTTTACTTTTCAGTATTTTACTTTATATCTTTTACTTTTAAGTTGTTACTAGCCCTAGTTATGTGTTAGTTATCTGGGGTTGTGATGAATTCTAATATCACCGGTTTATAAGGTGTTGTTTTATAGTTTGGGTAATTTAAAGGTTGGTTTATTAAGTCTTAAGTTTAATGCTTCTTGTTGTCTGATCACCAATAAGATTGATGTGGTAAATCTAAAATGAACTAGACATAGGGATTTTAGGTTTCAGCCTTAGACTTAATAGCCCACGATCTTCCTTGAGGATAGATAACCCTTTAATAGATTTCCTTACAGGATAGGAATATACCTGTCGGGCGGGGGTAGCCATAATTGGAACTTACACTTAATGAATCCAGATAATTTGGTTGACATAGACATATGGTTCAATTGGGTTAAACTGGGTATTTGTGTCTGACCATCGACAGAGGCTTTTGCATAATTTAGTGTTCCAGGTTAGTAAACTGATTTATTACACAAACATAAAATAACCACTTCATCTTTTAAATGATATCAGAATGATTCACAACCCTAGATCTTTGTGTATTTTGTTATTTTCCTTAGTATTCTTTGTGTCTTTTTTATTTATTTATTTATTTAGCAATCTACAATCAACCAAATCAATCAAGCAATCATTCTCTTCTCCCTCAATTAGATATTTGTAAATAAATAGTATCAATAATTAATAACAACAGTAGAAATTAAGTCTCGTGGGATCGATATTTTTATACAACTTGAACGATTACGTGCGCTTGCGTTATACGGTGTGTTTACGCCGGTCAAAGTTTTGGCGACGTGCCGGGAGATTTATCTTCTTGAGTTATAATTTTGATTGCTATCCAATTTATTGTATCTAATTTTCTTTCTTTTTATTCTGTATTTTTATTTCTTTCTTTTGTTTTCAGGTGTTTGAAAAAAAAAAAAAAATGGAACACTACTGGAGATTGAGAGATTACGATCTTAATAGAAAATATGTAACACCCCGGATTATTTTTACCCATATTTTTATTTTTGTGGGTTAAAAATTTAAGGATTTAATTATTAAATTGGTTGAATTTGGATTTAATTATGCTGTTAAGGAAGAGTTTTGGGTGGCAAACGAATTTTGCCATATTTGTATATATATTATATATATACACACACTTACGCACATTTTATTTAAAAAAAAAAAAAGAAAGTAAGGCAGAAGGATATACAAGAAGTGGGATAGTGACAGAAAGAAAGAAGAAAAATATAATCAGAGAGAGAGACAGACGAGAGAAAATAAAAAAAAAAAAAAGGGGAATTTAGTTTTTATCCCGATCCAGTCAATCCGTAGCTCAAACCCGACCGAGTCCTTAAGGAAAAGTGTAGATCTCAACGAGAGGATCATTTTGGTGGTAGTTTCATCTCGGGAAACTTCCAATTTTCGGAGAAATCTCGGTAAGGAACTTTTTATGATATTTCTTGATTTCCCGTTGATCCGGAACTCCGATCGACAAACCGTCAGCGCCATTAGATCCGGGAGAGGGAGAGCTTTGTTCGGCCGTCGGAAAACTTCCGATCGGACCGGCGCGTGAAGCTCACGCGCGTCCCTCGTGACGGCGCGTGAGGCCCACGCGCGGCTTGGCCAAACGGCGCGTGGCCACCACGCGCCGGGCAGTATGTTCGCATTGTTCTCCCGAGTCTCCTCCGTGAATTTCAGACCATTCCGAGTAGTATTGGGCCTCCGAATCGTAATTTCCGTGTAATTATCGAAATTGTCAATTTAAGCATGTTATGTATCTGGATTGTTGAGAATGAATCAGAATGTAAGATGATGAGTTTGGATTGTGTTGAGGAAGTCCGTTTTATAATCGAGACCTTGCCAGAATTTCATTAAGATTTCGAGAGTGACCGAACCACGTTTCATGCATATTCTTTCGTCTATTCTAGTTAGGAATATGTTCCTCATAGTATATTCTTTTGTCTTTTAGGTGATCGTGATACTGTAAGCAGGGACGGTCCTGCTGCTTAGTTTCTTTTTCCAGTAGTCAGCTCATCAGGTGCGTGGATAAACCTGTAACATTGATGTTTTCAAAAGTATATAGTATGTATGTTTTCTTAAATGAATTTAAGTAATGCATTAAATGAGTTTGTTTTCAGAAAGTTTATATATTTTGCTATAAGGTATGGATCGAATATTGATTATGTTGAAATCATGTGTTTGTGATATATGAGAAACTTGCATGATTTGAGATATGAGCATGGATTTTGGAAATGATTTTTATGATAGGATGCACCCCGTGTACATATATGTTGCCAGATATTTGCCATGAGATAAGGTCTCATGTTGCCAGTTATTGCCGTAAGATAAGGTCTTACGTTGCCAGTTTGCTCCGGATGCCAGTTATTGCCGTGGGGATGCCCCATGTTGCCAGCTTTGCCATATTGTCATGAGGTTGTGCTTATAGATGAGAAATGTGATTTATTATTCAGAGTATTTCATGAGCAATATGAGTTTTATGAGAAATGAGAATGTGATTTATTACTCAGAGTATTTCTTGAGCAAAGTGAGTTTTATGAAGAAATGAGATTTATGATTTCAAGCAAAGGTTTGAGATATTGATTTACAGCTTATGTATTTATGTATATTATGAAATGCTTGTTCGATCCAGCTTGTTACTTGATTATCCACGGCACTAAGCTGTGATCCATTGCACTAAGCGTGAGCTTACCCCGTTCCCTAATATTTCAGGTTCAGCAGTTTAGTAGATCATCCTTTCCATCTGCTGTGTCATCATCATTCCTGCTATAGAGAAAGGTTGTGCCAACAATAGAATGTCCTGGTTATGTTTCAAAGTTTAAACTCTGGTTGTGTATTTCTTGAGAGAAACTTGTATTGTGTTGTGAGGCATTGAGCCTTTATATGTTATTGAGGATATTGTATTTCCTTATGATGTTATTTGAGTTGGATCATGGAGATCCTAAGAAAAATTTTCATGTTGCTAGTTTTCAGTTTTAGATTTTCCTTGTATATGGAGGATTTGCCCATATTACAGGGGAAACTCTGCCAGTTTCTAGTCTCCGTCTCACCCCTAGCCTACCTAAGGGGACGGGTGTGACATTAATGGTATCAGAGCCCAGTTGTCATAGATTCTGTAGACACTTCGTTTTCTTTATAAGTCATTCTATGTCTTTTAGCGGTTGACATCTTTCATGTGTTTTCAGATGCCTCCGCGTTCCAGAGTTCGGGGTGCAGGTCGAGTCCGCACTCGTAGAATAGCAAATGTTGGCCAATCTTCTAGGGCACCTCCAGTTGATGAGGAGGTTAATTCTTATGTCGGGGAACCTTTTGAGGGGAACCCTAATCCTGTTGTAGGGGATTCCTTAGCTTCGGTTTATGGAGATAGTACTCCAGTTCAGCATCCTCCTAGTGGTAATGTTCCTCCTGTCCCTCCAGCATATGGTCATGGTCCAGCCCAGGCAGCTCCATTAGTTAGTGAAGAAAATATTGCCAAAAGAATGACAGAAAATGGAGCTATTGAGTTTGATGGGAGGAAGGATCCCATTGTAGCTGGGAACTTCCTAGATAGAGTTGAGAAAGCTTTTGAGTTGCTTAGATTGACAGATGAGCAGAAGTGTCATCATGTATACCGACTTTTGACAGAGCAAGCTGATAAGTGGTGGAAAAGTGTTAGAGGCAAATTTTCTGAGACCAATGTGTTAACATGGGATAAATTCAAGAAAGAGTTCATGAGCAACTATATGAATTCTGCTTTTATGGATGAGAAGAGGAGAGAGTTTTACAGATTGATTCAGGGCAACCGTACAGTAGATCAGTATGATACTGCATTTCATGAGTTAGTACAGTTTGTCCCACATTTGAAAGATCATGAACAGGGCAAGATGGATCATTTTATTAATGGTCTGAATGCAGAAATTAGATCCAGGATTCGGTTATTTCCAATGGGCAGTTTAACAGAGATGGCAGATTTTGCTAAAAAGGCAGAGTTTGCTGAAAGAGAATTTCAGATTGGGATGGATTATCAGATGAGGAAAAGAAACAGAGATCAGCGACCTTTTGGGGACAGAAATCAGAGCAGGAAAGGGAGTGATGCAAGACCCAGCGGCAGTTATCAGATGAGTTCTGGGCAACCACAGAGGCAAAGCCGACCCACAGCTAGTCAGAGTTCAGTGAGAACTCCATTTGATGGGACTTATAGTGGCCAACAAAGCCAAGTTCAAGGTAGAAGATTTTTACCCTGTCCTACATGTGGAAAGAATCATCCTGGAGAATGCAGATTGGGTACCAGAGGTTGCTTTTTGTGTGGAGAAGTAGGACACTTGAAGAGAAATTGTCCTAATGTTAGTGATAGTGTTGGACAGATTCAGAGGACTGCTTTTCCTCCAGCTCAGAATTTCAGAGGTAATTTTAGTCAGAGTGGGATTCGTGGTCAGAGTTCTGGAGTTCCCACAGGTTCGGGTGCTCAGGGTAGAGTTGCTCCAGGTGGTCAGACCAGCAGACCTAGAGCCCAGGGCAGAGTGTTTGCTATGACACAACAGGAAGCTTTAACAGCACCAGAGGTTATCACAGGTATGGTGTCTATCTTTGGTCGAAATGCTCGTATACTTATTGATCCTGGTGCTACACATTCTTTTGTTTCAAAATCTTTTGCATTGCATGCCGATAGAGACGGAAGTGAGTTAGATTGTGAATTAGTTGTTGTTACCCCTGTTGGATATTCTATTATTGCTAAGCAAATTTTCAGAGGATGTGTAATCCATGTGGGTGAGCATGAATTGTTAGCAGATTTGATTTGCATGGAGATGCATGATTTTGATGTTATTTTGGGTATGGATTGGTTATCTTATCATCGTGCAACAGTGAATTGTCATGAGAAAGTTGTGAATTTTGAGGGCCTGGATGGGCAAAGTTTTTCCTTTAGAGGAGAGAGAAGATTTGTTCCTTCATGTGTGATATCTGCAATGCGAGCCAGTAAGTTGTTGCGGAAAGGTTGTGATGCCTATTTAGCTCATATAGTAGATACCAGTATGGGTACAGCAGAGTTACATGACATTTCTGTTGTGAGGGAATTTGTTGATGTATTTCCAGATGAACTACCTGGTTTACCACCGGATAGAGAAGTTGATTTCTGCATTGATGTGATTTCTGGTACAGCTCCTATATCACTTACTCCTTACAGAATGGCTCCAGTAGAGTTGAAAGAGTTGAAGATACAATTGCAAGAACTGCTAGATAAAGGCTTTATAAAACCTAGTTCTTCACCGTGGGGTGCACCAGTGTTATTGTGTGAAGAAGAAAGATGGTTCAATGAGATTGTGTATTGATTATCGGCAATTGAACAGAGTTACCATTCGTAATAAATATCCTTTGCCTCGGATTGATGATCTTTTTGATCAATTACGGGGAGCCAAGGTATTTTCCAAAATAGACTTGAGATCCGGGTACCATCAACTTAAGGTGAAGGAAACAGATATACCTAAGACGGCTTTTAGAACTCGTTATGGACATTATGAGTTTTTAGTAATGCCATTCGGGTTAACTAATGCACCAGCTGCTTTTATGGACTTGATGAATAGAGTATTCAGACAGTATTTGGATAAGTTCGTTATTGTGTTCATTGATGATATTTTAGTGTATTCAGATAGTGAAGATGAGCATAAAGAACATCTGAGAATTGTTTTGCAGATTCTGAGGGAGAAAGAGTTGTATGCCAAGTTTAGCAAGTGTGAGTTTTGGCTTGACAGAATTGTTTTCTTAGGCCATGTCATTTCTGCAGATGGTATTTTAGTAGATCCCAATAAGATTGAAGCAGTAGTTAATTGGGAACCACCTACCAATGCGACTGAGATACGGAGTTTCTTGGGTTTAGCAGGCTATTACCGACGTTTTGTTCAGGGATTTTCTATCATTGCAGCGCCGTTGACAAAACTTTTGAGGAAGAATGCAAAATTTGTGTGGACTGAGGAATGTCAGCAAAGTTTTGATAAACTTAAGGAATGTTTGACAACTGCTCCAGTGCTTACTCTTCCATCAGGCAGTGGTGGATATGTGGTGTACAGTGATGCTTCGAGGAAAGGTTTGGGTTGTGTGTTGATGCAGCATGGCAAGGTGATATCTTATGCTTCTCGACAGCTTAGACCTCATGAATTGAATTATCCTACTCATGATTTGGAGTTAGCTGCAGTAGTATTCGCACTGAAGATTTGGAGACATTATTTGTATGGAGAGAAATGTGAAATGAAATCTTCACGGATCACAAGAGTCTCAAGTATTTACTCACACAGAAGGAGTTAAATATGAGACAGAGGCGATGGATAGAGTTATTGAAGGATTATGACTGTACTATTGATTATCATCCAGGAAAGGCTAATATTGTAGCAGATGCTCTTAGTAGAAAGTCATCAAGTATTCTATCTCATGTGGAAGTTTTGCAGTTGCCGTTGTTAGTGGAACTTAGATCTTTGAGAGTTGACTTATCAGTTGGTGATTCAGGATCTCTGTTAGCAACTCTTAAAGTCAGGCCTATTTTAGTGGAGAGAGTCAGAGAAGCTCAGACTCAGGATGCTCATTTTATGAAAATCATTGATGAAGTGAAAAAGAATGAACGTTCAGATTTCCTGCTTAAAGATGACAATACATTGATGTTTGGAGATAGATTATGTGTACCTGAAGTTGAGAGATTGAAGAGAGAGATCATGGAAGAAGCTCATTGTTCAGCTTATTCTATGCACCCAGGCAGCACTAAGATGTATAGAACTCTCAAAGAGAATTATTGGTGGAAAGGCATGAAGAAAGAGATAGCAGAATTTGTATCAAAGTGTTTATCATGTCAGCAGATTAAAGCAGAGCACCAGCATCCAGCAGGTACCTTACAATCGCTTCCTATTCCAGAGTGGAAGTGGGAACACATCACTATGGACTTCGTGTCAGGACTGCCTCGTACGAAGAAAGGTCATGATTCAGTATGGGTGATTGTTGACAGATTGACTAAATCAGCTCATTTTCTACCAGTCAGAGTGGATTATTCTTTGAATAAGTTAGCAGAGCTTTATGTTGATGAGATAGTGAGACTTCATGGGATTCCAGTATCAGTTGTATCAGATAGAGATCCAAGATTTACTTCCAGATTTTGGCCAAGTCTACAAGAAGCTTTGGGTACTAAAGTGAAGTTCAGTACTTCTTTTCATCCTCAAACAGATGGACAGTCAGAGAGAACCATTCAAACTTTAGAAGATATGTTGAGAGCTTGTGTTATGGAATTCAAGGGTAGTTGGGATCAACATTTATCATTGATGGAGTTTGCTTACAATAACAGTTACCATGCTAGTTTGGGCATGGCACCTTATGAGGCATTATATGGAAGGAAGTGTAGAACTCCTATTTGTTGGGATGAAGCAGGTGAGAGGAAACTTTTGGGTCCAGAGATTGTTCAGATTACTGTTGATAAGATAGAAGTGATCAGATCAAAGTTGAAGACAGCTCAAGATAGACAGAAGAGTTATGCAGATCTAAAAAGGAAGGACATCGAGTATCAAGTAGGAGATAAGGTATTTTTGAAGGTTTCTCCTTGGAAGAGTGTCATGAGATTTGGCAAGAAAGGAAAGTTGAGTCCTCGGTTTATTGGGCCGTATGAGATCATGGAACGAATTGGACCAGTTGCCTACAGATTAGCATTGCCTCAGGAATTGTCAAAGATTCACAATGTTTTTCATGTGTCCATGTTGAGAAAGTATAGATCAGATCCTTCTCACGTTTTGCAGGAACAACCAGTTGAGTTGAGAGAAGACTTGACATACGCTGAAGAACCAGTGGAAATTCTAACTAGAGAGTTAAGACAGTTGAGGAATAGGACGATTCCTTTGGTGAAAGTCCTATGGGGTAAACACTCGAAGGCAGAAGCAACTTGGGAACTTGAGGAAGACATGAGGAATAAGTATCCTCACTTGTTTCCACCATCTGGTATGTGAATTTCGAGGACGAAATTATTTTAAGGGGGAGAGGGTTGTAACACCCCGGATTATTTTTACCCATATTTTTATTTTTGTGGGTTAAAAATTTAAGGATTTTTATTAAATTGGTTGAATTTGGATTTAATTATGCTGTTAAGGAAGAGTTTTGGGTGGCAAACGAATTTTGCCATATTTGTATATATATTATATATATACACACACTTACGCACATGTTTATTTTAAAAAAAAAAAAAGAAAGTAAGGCAGAAGGATATACAAGAAGTGGGATAGTGACAGAAAGAAAGAAGAAAAATAATCAGAGAGAGAGACAGACGAGAGAAAAAAAAAAAAAAGGGGAATTTAGTTTTTATCCCGATCCAGTCAATCCGTAGCTCAAACCCGACCGAGTCCTTAAGGAAAAGTGTAGATCTCAACGAGAGGATCATTTTGGTGGTAGTTTCATCTCGGGAAACTTCCAATTTTCGGAGAAATCTCGGTAAGGAACTTTTTATGATATTTCTTGATTTCCCGTTGATCCGGAACTCCGATCGACAAACCGTCAGCGCCATTAGATCCGGGAGAGGGAGAGCTTTGTTCGGCCGTCGGAAAACTTCCGATCGGACCGGCGCGTGAAGCTCACGCGCGTCCCTCGTGACGGCGCGTGAGGCCCACGCGCGGCTTGGCCAAACGGCGCGTGGCCACCACGCGCCGGGCAGTATGTTCGCATTGTTCTCCCGAGTCTCCTCCGTGAATTTCAGACCATTCCGAGTAGTATTGGGCCTCCGAATCGTAATTTCCGTGTAATTATCGAAATTGTCAATTTAAGCATGTTATGTATCTGGATTGTTGAGAATGAATCAGAATGTAAGATGATGAGTTTGGATTGTGTTGAGGAAGTCCGTTTTATAATCGAGACCTTGCCAGAATTTCATTAAGATTTCGAGAGTGACCGAACCACGTTTCATGCATATTCTTTCGTCTATTCTAGTTAGGAATATGTTCCTCATAGTATATTCTTTTGTCTTTTAGGTGATCGTGATACTGTAAGCAGGGACGGTCCTGCTGCTTAGTTTCTTTTTCCAGTAGTCAGCTCATCAGGTGCGTGGATAAACCTGTAACATTGATGTTTTCAAAAGTATATAGTATGTATGTTTTCTTAAATGAATTTTAAGGTAATGCATTAAATGAGTTTGTTTTCAGAAAGTTTATATATTTTGCTATAAGGTATGGATCGAATATTGATTATGTTGAAATCATGTGTTTGTGATATATGAGAAACTTGCATGATTTGAGATATGAGCATGGATTTTGGAAATGATTTTTATGATAGGATGCACCCCGTGTACATATATGTTGCCAGATATTTGCCATGAGATAAGGTCTCATGTTGCCAGTTATTGCCGTAAGATAAGGTCTTACGTTGCCAGTTTGCTCCGGATGCCAGTTATTGCCGTGGGGATGCCCCATGTTGCCAGCTTTGCCATATTGTCATGAGGTTGTGCTTATAGATGAGAAATGTGATTTATTATTCAGAGTATTTCATGAGCAATATGAGTTTTATGAGAAATGAGAAATGTGATTTATTACTCAGAGTATTTCTTGAGCAAAGTGAGTTTTATGAAGAAATGAGATTTATGATTTCAAGCAAAGGTTTGAGATATTGATTTACAGCTTATGTATTTATGTATATTATGAAATGCTTGTTCGATCCAGCTTGTTACTTGATTATCCACGGCACTAAGCTGTGATCCATTGCACTAAGCGTGAGCTTACCCCGTTCCCTAATATTTCAGGTTCAGCAGCAGTTTAGTAGATCATCCTTTCCATCTGCTGTGTCATCATCATTCCTGCTATAGAGAAAGGTTGTGCCAACAATAGAATGTCCTGGTTATGTTTCAAAGTTTAAACTCTGGTTGTGTATTTCTTGAGAGAAATTTGTATTGTGTTGTGAGGCATTGAGCCTTTATATGTTATTGAGGATATTGTATTTCCTTATGATGTTATTTGAGTTGGATCATGGAGATCCTAAGAAAAATTTTCATGTTGCTAGTTTTCAGTTTTAGATTTTCCTTGTATATGGAGGATTTGCCCATATTACAGGGGAAACTCTGCCAGTTTCTAGTCTCCGTCTCACCCCTAGCCTACCTAAGGGGACGGGTGTGACAAAATACCCCCAAAATTTGGAGCACAGTCCGGTTTTCTGAGGCCTGTTGTCCAGCCCAACAATTATCACTGGATGCCAGAACTAAGCAATACCACATTGCTCAACAGAACGCAATGGAGATGTGACATATGTAATGGTAACCACCATAGAGATTATTGCGATTACAACTACCATCCAGGGTGGCAAAATTATCAAAATCATTCAATGTCGAGAACCGTCATATTTTCCATTCATCCACCATCTACCTTGATCTTCATCAACAACCAGAACCATCAGAGGAAGATCAGTTGTTACATATGCTCGAAGATATGTTCAAGAAACAAAAAGAAAAGTTGGATACAATGCTTGAAACAAGCCAGAAACAATTGGAAAGTATTCAGAGACAATCAGAATTCATTCAGAGGATGACAAATCAAATGAGACAATTCAAGAAAACCAGAACTACATACCTCAAGAACCAGTTTCAGATGACACGGATGAAGCCTTCGAGTACCAATCAGTTCACAATGACACTTAAGAGAGGAGGAGGCTGAGCAGTATCAACAACCAGAGGTATCAGTTCAGGAGCCCGAACCAGCAAAGTCTCAATTTGACTTTTATTATTCAGATTCTGGCGAAGATGAAGCTGATCTTTTTGTACCAACTGCTCCAACAACGGAGGATCAAACTTTCAATCCTCAAAATGAAGATCTTGGAGCATGCTTTACCATGATGTTTGAAGAAGATCTATCTGAACCATCCATTCCAGTCATATTAGAGGATGAAGACTTAAAATCTGACATTTCTTTTCATCCTCAGGTTGACAATTTTGAAACAGGTATTTCACAGATGACAGATAAAGAGCTGAATATGGAAATTTTAAAATACATATGTGAAGAGAAGGTGGAGCAAGAAACAGAGAAAATGGAGGAGCAAATGTCTGACCTTAATAAAGATCCAGAGCATTCAGGAGAAACATCGCTGTTTTGGGGAGTACAAATTAAAGATATCAACCAGAAGCTTGACAGAATGGAATTCCATTCCAAGTCAAGCATCATACGAGACCTCCTGATTTTCTTTCTTTCTTTGCAGGAACCACTGGAGTAACAAGAATCAAAAAGGTGGCACGAGCACTGAATGAGACAAAACTCTTTCTGCCACTTTACCGTTGGAAGAGACCCTTCAAAAGCAACGCTCACGGGATTGTCTTTAATCGGACATCCAAAACGACATTGAAACCTCCTTAACGGATGAATTTCAGTCACGTCTGGCTGAAGACGAAAAATTTAGCGCTAGCAGGGAGGCAACCCATGCAATTTGTTGTAATTTGTTTTCATATTTTGTGTGAACTTTTTAATTTTGTGTGTTATTTTTGTAGGGAAAGGCACAAATGAAGCATTTTAAGACAGAAGGAATTGTGTTTGGCAATCAAAGATGAGAAACAATTCATTAGCGATGGCTGAATAAGGAATAAAATCTTGAGACACATCTTATGAATTTATACTAAGCGAGTGGCGTATTGCGTACACAATTCCGTTGCCTTAATTATTGCTTTGATTCGCTTTTCTATTGTAATTATCTTTATTTTCGTAGACAGGATCCAGACTTTTTGACCTTTCACGATCTCTTTTGTTGTTTAGCTAAAAATCGTCCTTTGGAATATATTAGTGCTATTATTACTCACCCTTTTTCAGGTACTATAAATTCAGCCCGTCATTGCACTTTTGAAGGCATCCAGAGTTGAAAAAGAAATACAAAAAAAAATGGAAGCCACTTCAAGAAGACGAGTTGAAAACATCTGCGTGTTTTGCGGTAGTAGTGTTGGTACTAAGCCACAATACATAGAAGCAGCACAGGAATTGGGTCGAGTCTTAGCTGCAAGGAATATGCACTTAATATATGGCGGAGGAAATCTTGGACTTATGGGGATCGTTTCAAAGGCCGTACAGGAAGGAGGCAGTCACGTTTTGGGAATCATCCCAAAACCCTTGGCAGAGGCGAATCTTATTGGATCATCAAACAGAGAGGAACTGATCATGCCAGGTATGTCTGAACGACTGGTAGAAATGATTAACCGTTCTGATGCTTTTATTGCTTTGCCAGGTGGCTTGGGCACATTGGAGGAAATATTTATAGTACTATCTTGGGCGAACCTGAACATACACCAGAAACCACTTGGACTGTTTAACGTTGATGGATTTTATGATTTTCTTTGTGTGTTTCTTGATGATGCTCAGAGAAATGGGTTCGTGTCAAAACCTATGAAAGAACTCCTCTTCACTGCCAGAACTGCTCCGGATCTAATTGACCAACTCATAGCTTATGAACCACAAGTTGACCCTATCATTTCAAAGATAAATTGGTCTGGGGACGATCGTGGTAAGAGGCGTCGGGTTAATCTGGATCTTAACCTTTAATTTCCTGTAGAATTTCTGCTAACCAGGTATTATCTTCTAAACTCTTCTTCTACTGTTTAAGACATTGGGGACAATGTCTCATTTAGGTTTGGGGGAGGGAATTAGTTGATCAGTACCTTGTTGTTTTTTTAGTTTGTGTGTTATTTTTATTTTTAGTCCAAAAATTTTCGAAAAATACAAAAAAAAAAAATTGGAAAATTTTCAAAAATTACAAAAATATTTTTTGTTTTTTGTTTTTATTCGGACTAAAAAAGTGAAATTGGTAAGAGATAGCCGAGTAAGGAGTTTCCACTCTTGAGACGTATTTCAAACCATTTATTTCGAAACAAGTTAATTTTTGTTTATTTCATTTTGAATTATTTAATTTGTGAATTCTCCATAATACTGACTAAAATGAATCTTCATATGCTCATTTGACAGGTATTATCAACATGCATAGTAACATACAGACATGAGCTGTAATTGAAAAGCTTGTAATATTTCGTGCTCTAATTTAATTGGAGGAAACATATATTAATAGTTATGGAATAAAAAAAAAAATAAAGTATCTAAGATCCGGGTTATTAAGTCTGTAAGGGTGTTTTAACACCTAGTGCCCTAAAACCAACTGGTTTGGGAGTCATTGGCCCAAAGCTCGTTACATGGATCAAAGATACTGCAAAATATATATATATCTGAAGTCTGAGTAATTAAGTTCGTAGGGGTGTCTTAACACCTGGTGCCCTAAAGCCAACTGGTTTGGGAGTCACCGACCCAAAGCTCGCTACATAGACGGAAGGTATTGTATATAAATAAAAAGTCAAAATTCAAAAAAAAATCAAAGAAAATCAGAAAAATGAGAAAAATTATTCCATTGCTACAAAAAGGTGTGAAATCTGATAGAACTTTAGGACAAAAATATTACTCTCTTATCAACTGCACTTATGACTGTTGTGGGCAAAAATGAGTTAATATTTTGTTGGCTGTGTGTATATAGAGAATGGTAAAAACAATCGGAGAATTTACTTGTTCAGTAATTTAAAATAAAACAAAACAACTAGTAACTTGGAGTAGAAGTTTCACCTGATTAGTCACTAACATCTTTATTCTCTTTTCGTTTGTCTTTTTGCTTTTGTGTGCATTAGTTTTATTATCTTTTTACTTTTGTAAAACGTTTGTGGGTATCGTTGCTGTAAGCCCTCACGAGACTATAACTCGTCCACTAGGGACACCTAGGGGTTTAAAGGCTTGTTGCATATGCTAAATGCAACCGTGATACCTACGAAAGTGGCTTAGTTTAATTTTAATTTTATTTTGTTGTTTTGCTCGAGGACTAGCAAAATGTTAGGTTTGGGGGTGTGATGAGCGGAAAATATATCAATATTTACCGCCCCTTTAACTTAATATTTTGTTTAGTTTCTCGGGTTTGATGAATGTTTTGATGTGTTTTAGTTTATTTTGCAGATAAAATAATATCGGGTCTCAATGAAATCATTTAGGATGAAATATGGGTCAAATAAGGGCAATTATTGGACTTGATATATTAATTTTGGAGATTGGAAATTTGAAAGGGCGTTTTGACGAAGTGCAGTTTTGGAAATTCCAGTTTTGCACATCTGTCGTATGTTGGGCATAACTTTTTACTCAGATATCGGATTGAGCTGATTCAAGTGCCAGATTAAAGAAGACTCAAATATCTACAACTTGGAAAGAGAAAATATTTTCGAATTCTGAAGATTTCATGACCGAAATTGATGAACCATCCAGAAGTGTGTGAAGTGTAATTATTAAAAGTCATTATCAATCATTTTCAAAGCAAAATATTAATTAATTAATAATTAATACAAATTATCAAATCAACACCAAACAAGATAAGAAATTATTGGAGCAATTATGGATTTGGTGGAGTAATTAGAGGAGAAATTAATAAGTAATTGGTGGAAAAATTGATTGATGATTTGATGGTGGCAAAATTTTGCCTATAAATACCAAGCCATTTCATTTGTAAAATTCATACTTTCTTCTTTGAAATTCTTAATGAATAAACAAGAATATTGTATCTAGTTTGTTTATTTTTAGTTTTCAGTAATTAATTTTCAGTTTCGCACTTTCTTTTCTTTACTTTTCAGTTTTTACTTTCCGCAATTTACTTTTACGCACAGTACTTTTCTTTCTTTAATTTTTCAGTTTTTACTTTTCAGTAATGAGGAGGTAATTTCCCCAGCTAGGGTGAAAGGTAATTCTTTTACTGTTACTATTTAGATTAATCTCCCTTAAAAATAATATATTCACTATTTAAAATACTGATTAATAAAGGATACCGCTATATTGGTCGGTTGGCAATTCAATTTAATCTGGTTTAACCTGACTAATCAAGGATACCGCCAGATTGGTCGGTTGGTAAATTTATTTTGGTACCGCCTTTATGGCTGGATTATGGACAAATATTACCGCCTATATGGCTGGTTGGACTTAATTTGACTTAATCAGGATACCGTCAGATTGGTCGGTTGGTAAAATAATATCACAAGTTTATATTATTTTATGAGAGATATCTAAATTAGTAGTAGTAAAAGTAATTCTTTTACCTTAGCATTTTATTTTATTTTACTTTTCAGTTTTTACTTTATGTCTTTTACTTTTCAGTATTTTTACTTTATATCTTTTACTTTTAAGTTGTTACTAGCCCTAGTTATGTGTTAGTTATCTGGGGTTGTGATGAATTCTAATATCACCGGTTTATAAGGGGTTGTTTTATAGTTTGGGTAATTTAAAGGTTTACTTATTAAGTCTTAAGTTTAATGCTTCTTGTTGTCTGATCACCAATAAGATTGATGTGGTAAATCTAAAATGAACTAGACATAGAGATTTTAGGTTTCAGCCTTAGACTTAATAGCCCACGATCTTCCTTGAGGATAGATAACCCTTTAATAGATTTCCTTACATGATAGGAATATACTGTCGGGCGGGGGTAGCCATAATTGGAACTTACACTTAATGAATCCAGATAATTTGGTTGACATAGACATATGGTTCAATTGGGTTAAACTGGGTATTTGTGTCTGACCATCGACAGAGGCTTTTGCATAATTTAGTGTTCCAGGTTAGTAAACTGATTTATTACACAAACATAAAATAACCACTTCATCTTTTAAATGATATTAGAATGATTCACAACCCTAGATCTTTGTGTATTTTGTTATTTTCCTTAGTATTTTCTTTTGTCTTTTATTTATTTATTTATTTAGCAAATCTACAATCAACCAAATCAATCAAGCAACCATTCTCTTCTCCCTCAATTAGATATTTGTAAATAAATAGTATCAATAATTAATAACAACAGTAGAAATTAAGTCCTCGTGGGATCGATATTTTTATACTACTTGAACGATACGTGCGCTTGCGTTATACGTGTGTGTTTACGCCGGTCAACGCACAGTGTAATACTAGTCTATTCCGCATTATTGATGTCCAGTCTCGATAATACTACGACTAGGGATATTTAATGATTAATCCTTCGTGGACTGATACTGTCTCATATCATCTCAATCCAGGAACTAATCATAGGGACCTCCTATCATTATACATCTAGGTGATCTAATCACAAATGATTAGAGTGCAATCTCTTTGTCACATAGTTAATTTGTACAACACCACCATGATCTGTACAAATAGTGACGCTATGGGTCATAATTGTCCAACAATCTCCCACTTGGCCTATAGCCAGTCACTCGAGTGTTTTACACCTGAACTATGTACGATTCGCTCAAACTGCTGAGGAAAAGCTTTCGTCAGCGGATTTGTATTATTATCGTCTGATGTATTTATTCGATCATCACATCGCCACGATGTATGATCCGAACGAATCAGATGAATAGTCGAAGTATATATGGATCGTTGATGAGACCGTTAATTCTTTAGTCTGCGCTGTAGCCTAGCTCAGCTGCTAACAGAACTATATCTAATCTAATTAGATTTTTAATGACCCAGATGGCTTCTATTGCTGCCTCAGCCGCAGCAATAACCCGCATTTTTATTGTTTATTCGGTAACATTATCTTGCTTGGAAGATTTCCAGCTCACTGTTCCGTTATTCAAATTGTATAGTACCATTGTTTTATCGGTTAGGAAGCTTGCAGCAGTGATCTCAGTCACTTCAAGTTCTCATTCTCCATAGTTTAAGACATCATCCTTAGTTCTCTAAGATACTAACGGATGTTCTTTATATCAATCCAGTGACTATCACTTGGATTGACCTGTTTGTGACTCCATATACTCAAAGCGTATGAGACACCAGGTCACGTACATTTTTCAATGTACGAGTTCTCAGAGAGTGTTAACAACTTTTAAATCTATCCCAGTAGATCTTTATTCCTAGAATAAAGGTTGTTTCTCCTAAGAATTCTACGGAGAATTTTCATGAAAGCCAAGCTTCACCGATTATAATATGGGAATATCATTTCCAAGAAATGATATATCATTATTATTTAGGACATCATTGTCAGTGCTCCCACTAATCTCCTTATATACACAAGAATCATATTTATTTTGCATCAAATCATACACCATTATGATTACATCAAAACGATAGTTCCAAGAACCCAATACTTACTTCAATCCATACATGGATCGAATAACCTGCAAACCTTATTTGCTAGTTTTGATACGACAAAATCGTCAGGATGTTGTAAACATCCTCCAAAGAGGTTTCCGTTTAAGGAAAGCGATTTTGACGTTCAGCTGCCATATTTCATGAATGAAACATGCATCATCAACAAGCATTATCCAAATGGATTTAACGTGGCAACAGATAAAGATTTCGTTGTAATCAACACAATGTTGATAACGATACCTTTTCGCTACAAGCCTAGCTAGTACGTTGGTATGTTGCCTTCCATGTATGTCTTCCTTGAAGACTTATATAGTACCAATAGGCACAATGCCTTGTGGTACAACAACTAGTGTCCAACGTAGTTGTTATATATGGAATCCATTTTGGACTCATGGCATTTTGCCATGATAGGGAGTCGATACCTTGTATCACTTCCTTCTACGTAGTCAGTTCGTATTCCTCAATAAGATTGACATCTTTATGAGGTGCGATCAGAAACCCATACCCCAGGTTGTTTTCTGACTCTCTCAGACCTACGCGGTTCTTGTGTATTCGAAGATTACTGGTACAGTTTCATCCTTGATGAACTGTTTGTGTTCCATTAAGGACTAGGTGCCTTGAACAGTATTACTCCGATTTTCATCGAGTTTTACTATCCTCCTACTTACCACTGCATATCGGTATTCCTCTTAGGAAAAACGCATGGTGAGCAACAATTACATTGTTCTCATGTGAGATGTATAAGTATTATATTTTGGTTTCCTTAGGACAACCTACAATTAGGCACTTATCCAATTTGGGTTCTAGTTTGGTATCATCCAAACATATGCCTAGCATTCCCAAATCATCAGGAGTGAGAAAGCCCAGCTTCTTTCCTGTTCATATCCAATATGAAATCTGTCAAACAGATTTTCATGGAACCTTATTCAAAATAAGTATTGCACTGTTAAATGCTTATCCCTTTGAAGGAAAATGGTAGCTCAGAGCGACTCATGATTAACCTTATCATGTCTAACAAAATTTGGTTTCTCCGTTCGGACACATCGTCAAACTGACGTGTTCCGGGAGGAGTCCTCATTGAAAGAATACTATACTCTTTCAAGTATATGAGAAACTTATTGCTTAAGTATTTTCATCATGGTCAAACCGTGATGTTTTAATACTTTAGCCGATCTATTCGTCTATTTCGTGTCGAAACTCTAAAAGTTTCTGATTGTGTTCTTCAAAAGAAACACAACCATAACGCGATGCCACATCTGTAAAGGTCATGAAATATTCATATCCACCTCTAGCCTAGCTATACATGGGCCCACTTACGTCACTATGAACAAGGGCTAATAGATCGGTGGCACTTACACTTTTACCAAGTACAAGGTATTTTAGGTACTTTACCTAATGAACTAGATTCGTAGACATCATTTGAATGGAATCAAATCTGTCCTAGTATCCACACTTCAAAAGTGTGGATATACGAGTCTTGTTTAATGTGTCCCAGTCAACACTGCCACAAATAAGTCTTATCTGATCAAATCAGTTTGAGCTATTTGTTCGTCATATTATATGTTTGAGATTTATTTATATTCAAAATATAAATACTGTTATTCACATATAATGTGTTTATCTCAATATCATCTTTATAAAATAAAACAATTTAGTGTTCTAGAATATAAAGGTATACTCGCAACGAGTTATACTCGATATAGAGATAATGTTTCTAGTCAAACTAGTTACATTATAACAGTTTCCTAATTTGAGTACACACCCAAATGGTAGTTCCTAAACTTAGGTATCTGCGGTTGAAACAGCTATTGTCGTCCCGTTTCCGATTCGCAGATTAATCTCAAATGATGTCAGTATCCCGTTCAAAACAGATTCTGAACATCAATACATATATTTTATGTACCACACTAAGTATTCAAATCTAATTTTAATACTAGTAGTGAACATAATGTTTGACAAACATATTTGAAGTCAGAGCCTTGCTCGTCTTCAATTCCTTCATGTCTGCTTTGTCCATACGGCAGTCACGCTTCAATGACCCCGTTTGCCACAATTTAGGCAGACATCTTGGGATATGTCCTTTATCTTCCTAGAAGATTATAATGATTTTGCCTTTGCCCTTTTCACATTCCAGAAGTCTTTGGCCAAGCCTTGGCCTTCTAGAATATCGAAGTAAGATGCGCCTTGCGCTACTTGCCTATTGCAAACTTTGACTTTGGTCTCATTGAGAATAGTCATTAACTCTCCAAGAGTTGTTTATTGCAATTCAATACTTCTAAGATCTAAGAATAGATCTATGAAGATCCTTCAATTTCTTCATCATACTTTAAGGATCTAATCCTTAGTTCTGATTAGGAAATTAAGGAGTCATTATGGCAAGCATAATGGATTAAGCACTAAAGTTATCATCACATGAATCTTCCAAATATCATGCTCTACTATTTACTTAACTCATGGCTTAGGCCTAAGATGTTATTTTATCAAATAAAGTAACTTCTTAGTTTCAGGACTATCCTGAAATTTATTCCCAATTTGAAAATTAAAGTCGTCTAAACACATTTTCTCTAGGATAATGTTTCAAACACTAATCTTTCAATTTAATCTTGATTCTAATAGTCCAACTATTAATCAACGATTTCAGGTACAATCTAATGTAATGATTACTATAGTCTAACTATATAACTTATTACAATTTTATTGGTTAAAATCAAATATATATTGATTATTATAATCCAATTATATAATCATTATAAATGATTGGTAAAATCCAAATATATTGATTACTATAATCCAATTATATAATCAACTATAATTGAAAGGTAAAATTCAAATATATATTGATTACTATAATCCAATTATATAATCAACTATAATGAAGTAGTTGAATACAGTCTAACTGTTAATTTAAAACAACTATTAAATATTAGTCCAACTAACATTTAATTTATTTGACGAATGGTATTTGATTGAGCGCGTATGGCAAGTATCTAAACGAATATTGCAAATTAATTCTTGCCTCCCACTATTTTTCGGCGAGCCTCTAACCCTCTGTCGAGTACTCGGGAAACCTAGTTTCCTAGTGAGCTAGGATCCCGTTAAATAACACACAACCTTGACTTTGGCCAACAAGCTGTATGATATTTAACTAGGTACATCTCAAAGATCAATTGGATCACATCCAATTCCTAGATCCAGTAGGTGGACATCCAAGTCCGAAACATATATTTTATATATGCCAATATATCGAATATATTACCTAACCTTTTTCCTCTGAATCAACTAAGCCTTGGCTTTGGCACAACAAACTTAATGAGCCCAGTTAAGCGGAACCCATTGACATGGAAAGCTTCGTAATCAATGTCGATGGACAAGAAGTGATCTTGACTTTGGCCAACAAATCACAACTTGGACAAGACACCGATATGGAACAAAACTCTCATGATTCAAACACATCCGCAATTGACAAAGGTCTTGACTTTGGCCAACAAACCAATGCCAACTTTGGATCTTGAGTAAGAATCACTCAACGGAAGGAAAAACGCTTAATATGATTTGAAGGGTTTTTCGCGGTGCAAATTGGCAACCAATTTATTATCTTTGTTAAGGGTCATCATCATACACCCTTAAACATGCATTCTAAATACATAATAAAGTGCGTATAAATAAATAAATTAATAATGATATACGGATGGATATGTCACAAATGTTCCTAGAACAAATCACTCCCTTTCCTCTCCCCGGCTAGAACTATTCTAACTTCTACCCAATTACAAAATACAATAAAGAAACCTCATTTACATTGAGGGGAATAGGTGAGAAGAGAATACAATGAGAGAGGAGATTAAAAGGCTGGACACGTAGGTCCAATTTAATAAATTCTAAACTTATTACAACAATTTCCAAAACTGCCATTCTAATATCCATCCGATATACATTATTCATACAACACATTCATGTATTCATACAAATCATGTTATTCAATCAATCTAATCCAATTAATTAATCTTTGAATTAATGACCATATAATGTTCATACAACGATTTGATTTGCGTGAGTCAAACTCGTTTAAGAATAAATACTCAAAGTAAGTATTCTTGAATTATATTGAACTATAACTTAAATCCAATTTATTTGTATTCAATACTAATTCCAATTTATTTCCAAATTAAATATATACACGTACTTATAAGCCTTAAAGACTTGGATTCCAAATCCAATCTTAATGGGTCTCAAAGGCCCAATAACATCCAATGTCATTTCAATTAAAGTCCAATGGGCTTTTAATTGATTCTTAAGGCATGGGCTTTGGCCATAATGGATCAAACCCAAAATGCCAAGGCCCAATAGGAATCACCCTATTGCCAACAAATCAATTTAGGCCCATTAGGCCTAATTAAATTCTTTAAAGGGCCAAGTGATGTATTTGGACTTGATGGAATTGGTTTTGGGCCCAATTGGATCCAATCCAAAAGTCCAAAACCAAACTTAGTCAAACAAAGCTCATTAAGCCCAAATACACACTTTTAGCTCAATTCATAATTAAAGGCTTATTAACATAATTATAATATTCCAAATATCACAATTACTTTAATTAAAGTGTATTAGCCATGATTAATTAATTAAACTCAATATTTCCAAAATACCAATTAACTTAATTAATCATGCTTAATCCAATAATTCATGCTCAACACAAATTGAAGCCAAAATACATCATTTCATGCTTAACACAAATTGAATCCTAAATCATCATTTCATGCTCAACATGCTCTTTGATTTTAAGATAAACATTATTAACTTTGATTCTAATCCAATCAAACCAACAATCAACATTTAAACATGCATTTAAACACATCATTTCATGTTACAAAAAATCAAAAAACTGCAGTACTATTCACTGCTGTATTCGGCCACCCTAATATTTTTTATAATTTTTGATCCAATCAATTTATTTCAAATCTAATTATGCATAACTCTAAGTTAACATATTCTAAGCATGCTCAAAGCATCAATTGGAAGAAATGATGCTCAAAACATAAAAGCCCCAAATTTTAGTCTCATGAACCCTAAAATTTTCATGCTTAAAATTGGCTCTGATACCATTGTTAGTGTTCCTAGAACATGCCAAGGATCTAATAAGCATGAAAACATGTTCACAAATTCAAAATAAGTTGCGAAATTACTTACATTGAATGGATTTGGAGCTTTTAAAATTTTGAGAAGAAGATCCAAGATCCAAGATGCTTCCTTTGTTGATTCCAAGCTTTGAGTTGAAGATCTCCAAGATCCTTCCTTTGTTGATTCCAAACTTTTGAAGTTGTTTCCCTATCACCTTTGTCGATTTCTCCAAGTGCTAGCTAACTTGATTTTGCCACAAAATCAAAGAGAGGGAGACAAGAAGCTCACGCCCATGGAGCTCCAAGTTCACGCCAAACACCTTGTGTTTTAGGGTTTCCTACTTGTTCAAGTGTTGTGTTACCCAAGTGAAGAGAGAGAGAAGAGTTTTAGGTAAAACCAATTTACCCTTTTTACCTAAACAGGTAGTTGGGTAAATGGTTTCACCAAAACCATTCCAAGGTAGTTGGATGGTGGGTGGCTTGGCATAAATGCCAACTACCCTCCCAACTACCACATTAAAGTGGGCCCCACATTTGAATTCAAAATTCAAATATCTCTACGAACATTTGCCGCGGCTCGGTTCTGTTTAATCTAATTAAACGAACTTTCATCGCTAAATAATTAAATCTAATTTAATTAAATAACGATGCCTCGCAAATATATTACGAATGTCGTCTACGAATTAATTCTAAATTAATTCACTCGTTCGCATTAAAGTCCAACTTTAATTTCGTAATGAAATCCAATTCATATTAATATATCCGATATATTAATTTTAGCCCATACGAATAAATTAAATAGAAAAATCAAATTTAACAATTAAATTTATTCTACCGATTAATTCCAAATTAATCGCGTTCTCTCTCTTCTGAACACATTTAATCCCAGATTAAATAATACCTCAATTAATCCTAGATTAATTTTCTCCATCTTAATTAATCACAGATTAATTTTCTCTCTCTTAATTAATCCCAGATTAATTCTAATTTAAATCAACTGTCATCGGTGAATCTTTGGGAAGCGACCCAAGAGATCCCTGGATATGTTGGCAGTAAATACGGTCATCGGATTATCCGAATACGTGCGTACCTCGTACCACGTGCTTACCGATTTACAAGACATGGTTTGCTTCTAGCAAAGCACCGTGCCTACCCAATTCTCCAGAAATATTCTTACTGGAATATATAATCTATGTCAGGCGTAGTATACGTAGTATGCGTATTGCGATCCAGTATCGGATTGTCACGTGCTAGGCCTGGGGCTGGAGTCGTGTCTGCCCCGTACGAAGCACATGTCGGATGTCTGGTAACTAGTCTCTATTATCGGATATACATGACCTAGTCATAATATCCCGATGACTGCAGTACTTAAGAGCACTAGTACCGTATCCTACGTGACATCATCTCCACTATGACTGGAGTGACACTTCCATCATGACATCACACCCAATACTCTACGATTCTCAATATACCAGCATTGGCGTACACAGAACCGATTAAAGCCCTGGACGACCAAAAACAAGCATACCGATTGTCGCAAGTATTAGCGATGCAAGTCTCAGGTTAAGACCAAATACACCTACCCTGATTTCGGACTTCCATAGACACATAGTCATACCACCAATGGAATTCGAGGGGTCTATCCAGAGCGAAGCTATTTTCCGTACCATCGGTAAAACACAACCTCCTATTACACTTGCATGAGTATCCTATACCCAAATATATGAGAACTATGCCGTTATGATCTCACATAACACGCACAAGTGTAATACTAGTCTATTCCGCATTATCGATGTCCAGTCTCGTTAATACTACGAACTAGGGATATTTAATGATTAATCCTTCGTGGACTGATACTGTCTCATATCATCTCAATCCAGGAACTAATCATAGGGACCTCCTATCATTTATACATCTAGGTGATCTAATCACAAATGATTAGAGTGCAATCTCTTTGTCACATAGTTAATTTGTACAACAACACCATGATCTGTACAAATAGTGACGCTATGGGTCATAATTGTCCAACAGAGAGAGCTCCAGTAGACAAACCGAGGCTACCAGACTACAATTTTTCTATTTCCCCAGGAGAACTGGTTTTGGTCCTTAAGAAGATGGGGAGTGAGGTAAGATGGCCCCAACGAAACAGAGAAAGTTCCAAAAAGAATGACACCAGTAAATGGTGCGAATTCCATCGGGACTACGTCCATACTACAGCTGAATGCGTAGCATTGAGGTTGGAGGTCCTGGAGCTACTGAACAAAAGATTGCTGAGGGATTTACTTACAGAGAAAGGAAAAACTACCTTAGCCCGAAGAGACGAAAGGGATGGCCAATGAGAGGCACCAATACCACCTCCACCAATCGACAACACAATGAATTTCATTTAAGGGGGATCAGAGGTCAGTGGGGTTTCCTACTCAGCAGCCAATCGACATACCAGGGCAGTCATGACGAACATTTCTCACTCTACAATGTCCATGGAGAGGATGTTTACCAATCTGATCATGAAGTTCCCAGACGACAATAATTCCGGTAGTACGAATCCATATCATGATGCTTTGGTGATCTCCTTACAAGTGGCCAACTTTATGATCAAACGAGTACTAGTGGATACATGATCTTCATCCAACATCGTCTTTGCTACAGCCCTAGCGGACATGAGAGCCGAACTGGAGAAAGTTAACAGACGAACAACGGTGTTAATTGGGTTCAGTGGTGAGCAGAAATTCACCATGGGAGAAATAACTCTTCCAGTCTACGCAAGAGGGATCAACAAGATGACTACTTTCCTAGTCTTAGACTGTCCTTCAGCCTACAATCTTATCGTTGGAGACCATGGATTCACGAAATGATAGCTTTGTCATCCACATATCACCAAGTTCTGAAGTTTCCTACAAAGTGGGGGATTCAGGAAATAAGGGGAGACCGGGCTGCTTCAAGAGGATGCTACCAGACGACATTGAAGGCTAAAATCCATTTCGCATAGCAATTACAGGACGGACCTCATCATTTGGAGCCGACACTTCCAAATATTGAAGAACTTGATGAGGTCCAAATTCATTCTGAACATGCAAATCACAAGACACAAATAGGAGCAAACTTGGATCCCAAGCTACGAGCAGACTTGATTGAATTTTTGCAAAAATGACACAACCAATTCGCATGGTCGCATAAAGACATGACTGGTATTGACCCTGGATTAATTACCCATCAACTCCATGTAGATCCAGACTACCCTCCTGTCAGGCAAAAGAGAAGGAAGTTCGCCCCAGAGAGGAATCAAATCATCGATGAAGAAGTTCAAAAATTACTACAAAATGGTGCCATAGAGGAAGTCCAATTCCCAGAGTGGCTAGCTAATGTGGTGGTAGTGCGAAATAAAAATGGAAAGTGAAGAGTTTGTATTGACTTCATGACCTAAACAAAGCTTGCCCGAAGGACTCGTTCCCACTACCTTATATCGATCAAATGGTTGATGCTACAGCCGGACATGAATTGTTAAGTTTCATGGATGCATATTCTGGCTACAACCAAATCCTCATGCATTCAGACGACCAAGAGAAAACAGCCTTTGTCACCGATAAAGGCATTTTTTGTTACAAAGTAATGCCCTTCGGCCTCAAAAACGCAGGAGCCACATACCAAAGAATGGTCAACAAGATGTTCTCTCAACAGATTGGGAAGACAATGGAAGTCTACATAGATGACATGCTGGTGAAATCTTCGAAATCTGATCAACATCTTGAGCACTTGGAGGATGCATTCAACATAATGAATAAGTATGGGATGAAGTTGAACCCAACAAAATGTGCATTTGGAGTAGCCTCAGGAAAATTCTTGGGATATGTTGTCACACGACGAGGAATAGAAGCAAACCCAGATCAAATCAAATCCATACTTGAAATCCCCTCTCCTTCCTGCCCGAAAGATGTCATGCGACTAGCGGGGAGAATTGCAGCTTTAAACAGATTCATCTCCAAGTCGACAGACAAGAGTTTTATGTTCTTCTCAGCCATTAAAAAAGCAAAAAACTTTGAATGGACTCCAGCCTGCGAAGAAGCTCTTAAAGAACTCAAGCGGTACTTAACTTCACCACCTCTGTTGTCCAAACCACTCGACAATGAAAGACTTTTCCTTTACTTGGGAGTCTCAGATCGAGCTGTGAGTGCAGTCTTGATCAGAGAGGAAAATGAGACCCAACTCCCAGTCTACTACGTGAGCAAGGCATTACTCGATGCGGAGTCACGCTACTCACATATGGAAAAACTGGTGTTAGCTTTGGTAATGGCTGCAAGGAAGCTACGACCCTACTTTCAAGGACACCCAATCACTGTTTATTCAGCATTCCCTCTAAGGAGCATACTGCATAAGCCGGAATTGTCTGGAAGACTAACGAAATGGGCAGTAGAGCTGGGAGAACACGACATCACTTACCAACCCAAAACAGCAATCAAGTCTCAAGCCTTGGCTGATTTTGTAGCAGACTTCAGTCCCAATCTGAATGTTTCAAAAGATATTGAGGTTAATTCAATCCAAACGACATCACTTTGGAAGCTTTCAGTCGACGGTTCCAGTAATAAGAAAGGCTGCGGCCTGGGAGTCGTGATCACTACTCCTGATGGTGATGTACTACGACAAGCAATCAAATGTGGTTTTAGGGTTACAAACAATGAGGCAGAGTATGAGGCATTGATAGCAGGACTCAGCTTGGCTAAAGAGCTTGGAACAGGAGGATAAAGGTGAAATCAGACTCTCAGTTGATAGTCAACCAACTCCAAGGTTCATATCAAGCACGAGATCCTCAAATGGCATCCTATTTACAGAAGGTGAAAGACATCCAGTCGACATTTCAAGAATTTACAATAACCCAAGTCCCGAGAAGCGAGAATACTCAAGCGGACGCATTGGCTACCCTTGGTTCGACAATGCACGGGGACAAACCTCAATCAATTCCCGTTGTATATTTGAACTGGCCAGCAATTTGGAAGGAAGAGAAGGAAGTCACCTCCATCACTTCAGACGACTCATGGATGACACCACTCATGAAATACCTGCAAGAGGGGCTACTTCCAGAAGACAAAACTGAAGCAAGAAGAATTCAAAGACAGGCAGCAAGGTTCACTATATTCGACGGACAGTTGTTGAAAAGGTCGTTCTCTGGACCCTACTTAAAATGCCTTACTCATGATCAAGCACATCATTTATTGTCAGAATTACATGAAGGGGAATGTGGAAATCATTCTGGAGGACGTAGCCTTGCTCTACGCGCCCATTCGACAGGGTACTATTGGCCTACTATGAGAACTGATTCGGCAACCTACACAAAGAAATGTGAGAAGTGTCAAAGGTTCGCCCCAATTTCACACATTCCTCCTGAAAAGTTAAATCCTATCATATCCCCATGGCCATTCATGAAATGGGGAATGGATATTGTAGGGAAGCTACCAACCGCCCCAGGACAACAAGTCTACATGCTGGCTTTAACGGATTACTTTTCAAAGTGGATTGAGGCAGACTCATTTGCCAAAATACGAGAAAAAGAAGTCCAATCATTTGTCTGGAAGAACATCATATGTCGATTCGGCATTCCCAAAGAGATTGTAACTGATAATGGCTCACAATTTATCAGCCGACATTTCCAAGACTTCTGCAGAAATTAGGGAATCAAATTAAGTTTTTCAACCCCTCGATTCCCACAAGCTAATGGTCAAGCCGAGTCTTCCAACAAGACCATTTTAAACACTTTAAAGAAAAAAGTTGGAAAAAGTGAAAGGATCATGGGCGGATGAACTTCTTGGAGTCTTATGGTCCTACAGGACAACAATCTGTGCCTCAACAGGAGAAACTCCTTTCTCTCTAGCGTTCGAAACAGAAGCAGTAATACCAATTGAAGAAAGCATCTCGTCTCCACGCTACCAATGGATTGGTGATGAAGCAAATCAACAACTTATGTATTTGAGTCTGGATACAATCAATGAATTACGAGATAATGCTTCCATTCGACTTGCGGCGCATCGACAGAAAATGACAAGGTATTTCAACAAGAATGTCAGAAGCAGAGCTTTCAAAGAAGAGGATTGGGTGCTACGAAGAGTTTTCCAGAATACCAATGAGATTGGAGATGGTAAATTAGGGCCAAATTGGGAAGGTCCATACGTCATCTCAAAAGTTGTTGGACATGGAGCTTACAAATTACAAACGACAGAGGGAGACAGATTCACAATAGTTGGAATGCGATTCATCTCAAACGATTCTACCGGTAATGTTTGCATGCTTTTGTTTAAATTGAAAGAATAAAAATAGAATACTGCTTATGTAATTTGATTCGACAAAATAAGAACTCGTTTGAAGATTATCCCAAAACATCATTTCATTGTTCAAACAAGGCAATTAATTACATAAAGTTAAAATTACAATTAGTTTAGCTTTCCGGATCAGCTTCTTCCGGAATACATTCGGCAGCAACTTCAGACGCATGAATCTCTTGAACTTGTCGAGCCGGCTCAACCTCCATTCGACTCACTTCTTCATTCTTCTTATCCGTCTCTTCATCTCCAGCCGCCTCCTCAGCGTCAGTAATTTCTTTCTCAGCCACTTTGGAGTCGACTTCTTCACCCTTCCCTTCCACATCACCTTCGTTGGAGGAAGAAATTCCTGCCAACAGTCGATCATACTCTCGAATCCATTTCTGTGGTTCCCATACGACAGTATTCCCTTCAAGGAAATCCTTCATCAGATTACTTCGTTCTTTCATCATGGATTCAAGAGCAATCCCTTCCATCTGCTCAACCAACTCACCATTCTCCTTCCTCACATTGTCAAGTGCATCCTTATAACCTTCAATTGTAACTTCAGAAGTTTCCCTCTCCATTTTAAGAGTAGCCTTCACCTCCTTCAACTCATTTTCCAATTCTTTATTCTTTTTCTCAAACGACTTCATTTCAGCCATCTCTTTTTCATTGCTGCAACCGACTTTTCCATTTCTCTCTGCTTCCTCAGATTTGATTCGACATATTGCTGCATAAATAAGTTGCACTCCATTGCCTGAGAAAACATTAAGTTAGATATCAGTCGACAACAACTATAAAACACAAATATAGCTTGCTTACTTGATAAGTTAGAGCAGCCGCCTTCTTCATTGTCTCGACGGGGCCAATTTTGGATAACCTCTGTTCATCCTCCTCCAATAAAAGCTTCTTGATAAAAGGATTTAGACTTGACGGGTCCGATATTGCAGTCGACCCTGATGGAATCTTCACAATAATATTGTCAATGTCTTCTTCAAATTCAACAGCTTTCCTTTTCCCCATTTGACAACTATTTCAGTCGACTGCCCCTTAATCTTAGGAGTTCCAGTCGACACAGCCTTTTGTAATTCCGGAACCTCCACCTCTGGCTCTTTCATCGTAAGCTTCCTTGCCTTCTTTCGACTCTTCAACTCATCAATAGATGCTACCTTAACAGGTCTCGACATTATGTCCACTGCGCATAAAATTTCCTTTGGAGTTAAAGGCGTTATAAATAATACCTTTCCGTACAATGCTCGAATCGACCAAGTACAGTAGATGACTTCCAATACGTGTTTACAAAGTGCCAAAGGGGTAGATATACCTTCTGATTCGAAGATTTCTTTCCACACTAAAGTTGCCCTTAATCTCTTCTCTACCAAAACTATTCTCCAATCTCGTTGTTCGACGGGAAGAGCAAGAAGAGCTTTAGTATTGGATAAGATCTGGGGAGTTCTGTCGAATAATCTGTTTCGAAATGGACCTGCAGAACAAACAATCAACATGTTAGTTTCATACGACAACCATATTCACGAGATATCACGAGTAAGAAGATGTGATACTCACTAATAAAACTCCAATATTCTGAGATACGACCCATTCCAGTCGACCCAAATATACCCTCACCCCTCGCAAAGAAATAATCTGACTGCCAATTACCCCTATCATTTGTTGGTAGCCCCATTACTAATTGTTCCTTCTTTCGACGAAGATACAGAGTATACCTCCCTTTTTCAGTTAAGTGCTCCTTTAGGTAGTAAGTGTATACTACATCTTTCACCTCAAAAAATACTCCTTGCTCAAAAGCTAAGCATTCAATCGACAACAATATCCTCCAAGCATTTGGCATCAGCTGTGAAGGAGCAATCCCATAATGATCCAAAACTTCCCAAGCTAACCTCGGAATGGGAAATCTGAGCCCATCAGTAAACGGCCGTACATAAAATCCAATCCACCCGGGGACTTTGTAATCGATTCTTTCAGTCGGCAAAGGTGCTCTCAATTCCATTGAATTAGGGAATCTGTACTTACATCTAATATCCAACAGTATACTATCCGTCATACGACTAACAGGGTTTTTAGTTAGCAAGTTTGTTGGCTCACTAGTACTAGCTGTTCCACTCGACTCCACGACTGCTGCTAAAGACCTTATAGGAATTGCATCCACATGAGTTTCACGCGACAAAATCGTAACTGGCCCTTCCCCGGAAAGTTGTTGACGCGACCAGTCCCTGAGAGATTTATCTTCACTAGATCCACTCGACGATACTTCTACGTATTTTTCTATTTGTTCACCTAAGCTATCTAGAGATTCTCCACTCGACATCTTTTACTCGACAGACAAACAAACAAATAATTTCTAAGATTTAGGTTTCCTAAGGATCAAATTCTACTCAATTCTCCAAACACAAATCCACCAAACAACGTATGATTCAAAAGATCAAACAACCTAATTTGGCTAAGAACAGTTTGAAGCTACTCTATGAACATTCAAAGGAAAAGAAGAACGCGAAGAAAGTTTTGAAGAGTACCTTGGAACCTTGAAGCTTTTCTCCCAACTCGTTGATCTTGTGAATGAAGCAAATGAGCCTATGAGGCCCTCTCTTATACTACAATTTGGCGGTTCATTTTCCCGCCAAAAGCATTCCTCGTTATTCGCATTAGGTTATTTTCCATTTAATGACGCGTGGAAGATCTAGAAACCTTCAACAAGGTATCGTCGAATGGGAGAAAGAATTACAATTAGGATTGCTACAACTTGATGTCACTTGCTCACTGCAACATCAACAAAATCCTTTTCACAAGTTTCTTCACCATTTGACACGACGACATCAGAAATAAAAATACATGCAATATTGTCAGAGGAAATATCAAGGTTGCTGACATTCAAGTCAACATTTAAGCAACCCCCAATACAAGTTGCATAAATCACTCGACATTATGTCAGTAGTAAGATCAATACCCTGGGAATATAGATTCGACACAATATTTATACAGTGCTTTGCACAAGGTCGACTTGACATTCGACATAGTGCTTGATAAAATGAAGACACTAACAGGAGGTTGCATTCAACAAAACTTAAAAGTCATAACAAGCATTCGACATGAAATCAGTCGACCGGGGACATCCTCATGAGACTCATGTCGAGTCAAGTTGAAGACCTGGACTCCCTCTGTCCAGTCGACACATGTCGTATGAAATGTACTCCTGAACCTTCTTCTGGTTCAGTCGACTAGGGACATCCCCCATGAGACTCATGTCGAGTCAAGTTGAAGACTTGGACTCCCTCTGTCCAGTCGACACATGTCGTATGAAATGTACTCTTGAACCTTCTTCTGGTTCAGTCGACCGGGGACATCCCCCTGAGACTCATGTCGAGTCAAGTTGAAGACCTGAACTCTTTCTGTCCAGTCGACACATGTCGTATGAAATGTACTCCCGAGCCTTCTTCTGGTTCAGTCGACCGGGGACATCCCTCATGAGACTCATGTCGAGTCAAGTTGAAGACCTGGACTCCCTCTGTCCAGTCGACACATGTCGTATGAAATGTACTCCTGAACCTTCTTCTGGTTCAGTCGACTGGGGACATCCCCCATGAGACTCATGTCGAGTCAAGTTGAAGACCTGGACTCCCTCTGCCCAGTCGACATATGTCGTATGAAATGTACTCCTGAACCTTCTTCTGGTTTAGTCGACCGGGGACATCCCCCATGAGACTCATATCGAGTCAAGTTGAAGACCTGGACTCCCTCTATCCAGTCGACACATGTCGTATGAAATGTACTCCTGAACCTTCTTCTGGTTCAGTCGACCAGAGATATCCCCCATGAGACTCATGTCGAGTCAAATTAAAGACCTGGACTCCCTCTGTCCAGTCGACACATGTCGTATGAAATGTACTCCTGAACCTTTTTCTGATTCAGTCGACTGGGGACATCCCCCATGAGACTCATGTCGAGTCAAGTTGAAGACATGGACTCCCTCTGTCCAGTCGATACATGTCATATGAAAGTTCAGTCTTCCAGGGAACTCCTATGGTTTCATGGGGAATCAAGCTCATGGAGCATGGAAAGCATATTTTGAAGACTCAAAAGATTGCTCGACAATTTAATTATGTAAAGAGACTAGTAACCGTGTTGAACCAAGTATTGACACAAGGTAACGTTTACAGCTGTGTTTTCTTGACACATGCTCTTATATTTTGTTCTGTTCAACACATATAGAAATACTCTTCAAATCAAAAGACTTTTTAACTTGAAGAGTAGGGGACAAACTGTACGGGCCAAAATTGGTCCAGGGGTAAAATTGTCTTTCCATTCAAAACCCAATGTCAAGTAAGGCCCCCAAACAGAAGCCTAGCCAAACCCAAAGCAAGGCCCAAAAAGACTTGATACCACTTTTACATAAGGCTACACACATAAAGTCAAACCAAGGAACAACATAAAACACACTTCAATTCGTTACCAACTATTTTCCTTTTTTCTAAACATGATATATGTCTTCCACATGCAGAGATTAGAGATCCCCGAAATTTCATCTTTCAATTATGTTATGGGACCCCTTTTTCCATGTGCAAAGCTAAAGGTTTCATCTTTCTTTGACTATAAATAGAAACAAAATTCGTAGTACAATTCACTCAAGCCTGACTTGTCACATTCAAATCTTCTACTCTCAGACACCAGTTCTTAGAACTTCCCATTTCCTAAAGATTTGTCACCGCCCTCACGGCCACCCAAAGAAGGTTAAGGTAATAACAAGCCTTGCTTTCACATTTTACACATTTACAGACCATTTCACACTACTGACTTGGGCGTCGTAGTGTACTCGGTACCCACCACACTGGTGGTAGTCTATTCCAGCTCATTCTACTTTGTTTTGCAGGATCGCTAGTGCCCTCAACTTACAAATTCTGATTGAGTACCTCGGTCGAAATCCAGCGTCCACAGGACCTAATTGAAGAAATAACCAACAATAATTCCTTGTGGACAACAGAAAAAGCATGATTCAACGAATAGCAGTGATCTATGAAGTAGGAGCCAACACAATATTGAGTACCAATCTGGATCAAATTTGCAAAAGTCTGGATAATCTTAACATGAAGATTGATGCTGGTTCTACAAGTTCACCATATGGAGGAGCACCAGAGGCAGAATCATTCAACCAATATGATGAGACGGTGAATTATGTCAACAATTTCAACACACATGGGAACAATCCATATTCCAACACTAACAACCCATGGTGGAGGAATCATCCCAATTTTACATGGAATAACAATTCAGGGCAAAAGAACAATCCACCAACTGGATTCCAACAGCAAAACAAAGGCCAGGAGTATGAAAAAGAACCAGGAATAGCAGAATTGCTGGCCCAAATGAAAAAGCAACAAGAAACATATGATGTTATGTTTCAATCCCAAGCGGCATTGATTCAAAGCCAAGCAGCATCTTTGAAGGCACTGAAGAATCAAATGGGACAACTGGCCAATGCTCAGAGTTACAGATCGCAAGGTAAACTTCCTAGCAACATAGAACCAAAACCAAGGAACCGAGGGAAGGAGCAATGTCAAGCCATTACTTTGAAAAGCGAACTGAAATCAACAAAGATATTAGAATCAAGGCATCCACTAAAGAAATTCCAAAAGAAAGCAGCGAAACAGAACCACAGATTGAGGAAAAAGAGGCAAAAGAAAATGATCGAGAAAAGTTCACTCCACCCCCACCTTTTCCACAGCGTCTCCAGAAAGGTTAACTAGACAAGTAGTTTGCTCGATTCCTGAAGATCGTCAAGAAGCTGCATATCAACATTCCATTTGTAGAAGCTTTGGAACAAATGCCTAGCTATGTGAAATTCATTAAAGAAATTCTCTCACGAAATCGGAGATTGGGAGATTACGAGACAGTATCATTGACAGAAGAATGAAGCCCCATCATTCAGAGGAAACTTCCCCCAAAGTTGAAAGATCATGGTAGTTTCACCATCCCCTGCACCACAGACGAACATTACTTCGGTAAAGTTTTATGTGATTTAGGTGCCAGCATTAACTTAATGCCTTTGTCTATTTACAGAAAACTGCAGATTGGAGAAGTAATGCCCACCTCATTTATTTTACAGTTTGCTGATAGATCGCTCACATTTCCGAGAGGTGTAGTGGAAGATGTATTGGTTAAAGTCGATAAATTTATTTTCCCTGCAGATTTTATTATCCGTGACATGCAAGAAGTAAAAGATGCATCTATCATCATTGGGAGACCATTCTTGGCTATAGGTCGAACTGTTATTGATGTACAAAAAGAAGAACTAACCATGAAAGTGCAGGACCAAGAAGTTACCTTCAATGTTTTCAAAGCCATAAAATTCATGAGTGATGAAAATGAGGATGAATGTTTTAGAATTGATTTTGTAGATAGTATCATCCCGGATACTGATGCAATGCAACTTCCCACGGATAAACTTGAAGCTTGCATCACCAACATGACTGACCGTGAGTTAGATGATGAAATTATGGATTGTATCAACTATCTTGACAGACTATTTCGCTTCAAATCGACACCACATGTGGAAAGTTAGGAACTACCGAAAAAGTAGTGAATCAAGCCCTCGATTGAAGAACCACCATAGCTAGAACTAAAGCAACTTCCAAACCATCTGAGGTATGCATTCTTAGAAAACTCTTCTGAATTACCTGTGATTATTTCTTCGTCGTTAACATTGGAGCAGGAAGATAAGTTGCTGAGAGGGTTATGATAACACAAGAAAGCCATTGGCTGGACTATAATAGACATTCGAGGCATTAGTCCATCATTTTGCATGCATAAAATTTTGATGAACGATGAGTACAAAGCCACAGTGGAGTATCAACAGAGACTAAATCCAATCATGAAGGAGGTTGTGAAGAAGGAAATTATCAAATGGTTGGATGCCGACATCATTTACCCCATCTCTGATAGCACTTGGGTGAGTCCTATACAATGTGTGCCAAAGAAAATAGGAATAACTGTAGTCACAAATGAAAAGAATGAGCTGATTCCAACAAGAACGGTGACTGGATGAAGAGTATGTATGGACTATAGGAAGCTGAACAAAGCAACAAGGAAATATCATTTCCCGTTACCATTCATTGACCAGATGCTAGACAGATTGGCGGGACATGAGTTCTATTTTTTCCTGGATGGATACTCGGGGTACAATCAGATTGCCATCACCCTAGAAGATCAGGAGAAAACCATTTTTACATGTCCCTATGGTACTTTTACTTTCCGCAGGATGCCATTTGGACTATGTAATGCTCCTGCTATATTTCAACGTTACATGATGGCCATCTTCTCAGACATGTTGGAACAAAGTATGGAGGTTTTCATGGATGATTTCTCTGTGTTTGGAGACCCATTCAACCACTGCTTGCAAAATTTGAAAAAAGTGTTACAAAGATGCGAAGACACCAATCTGGTACTTAATTGGGAGAAATGCCACTTCATGGTGCAAGAAGGCATCGTCTTGGGACATCAGATCTCACAAAAGGGAATTAAGGTAGACAAAGCAAAGATCGAGACAATTGAAAAACTACCTCCACTATAATCTGTCAAAGGGATTCACATTTTTCTCGAACATGCATGCTTTTACAGGAGATTTATCAAAGACTTGTCGAAGATTGCTAAACCTCTGTGCAATCTTCTAGAGATAGACGTGCCTTTCAACTTCACCAAAGAATGCCACGAAGCTTTTGAGATCTTGAAACAGAAGCTGGTCTCTGCCCCCATCATAGTAGCACCAGACTGGACACTTCCATTTGAGGTGATGTGCGATGCTAGTGATTTTGCTGTAGGTGCAGTTTTGGGACAATGCAAAGCAAAAATTTTCCACACCATTTACTACTCTAGTAGAACTCTGAATGAACCACAACTCAACTACACCACAACTGAAAAGGAATTGCTCGCAGTTGTGTTTGCTTTTGATAAATTTTGTTCCTATTTGCTGGGTCCCAAAGTGGTGGTCTACACAAATCATTCAGCAATCAAATACCTGATCGAGAAGAAAGATGCCAAACTTAGATTGATCTGTTGGTTCCTTCTGCTGTAAGAATTTGATGTAGAGATCCGAGAAAGGAAAGAGACATAAAACCAAGTGGCAGATCACTTATCAAGGCTCGAGAATGGAGAAACAACTGGCAATGAACTGACAATCAAAGAAACTTTTCCAGATGAACAATTGTTTGCCATGAAACAGTAGGATGTCCCTTGGTATGCTGACTATGTAAACTACATAGTATCGGGAAAATGGCCATTGGAATGGACTCATCAGTAACGAAAGAAGTTCTTCAAAGAAGTCAAGCATTATATCTGGGATGAGTCGTACCTGTTCAAATATTGTGCAGATCAATTATTGAGACGTTGTGTTCCACATTAAGAAGTTAATAGTGTCTTGTCATTCATCACCATAAGAATGACACTTCAGCGGAAATAAAACTGCAGCAAAAGTCCTACAGTCAGGTTTGTTCTGGCCCACTCTATTTAAAGATGCTTACTTATTTGCTCTTCAATGTGACAGGTGCCAGAGAACGGGAAATATTTCAAGGAGAAATAAATGACCTTTGTAAAACATTCTAGAAGTGGAAATATTTGATATATGGGGGATTGATTTTATGGGACCCTTTGTTCCATCATTCGGAAACTTGTACATACTAGTTGCAGTAGACTACGTCTCTAAATGGGTTGAAGCCATAGCACTGCCATCTAATGATTCAAAAATGGTTATAAAATTCCTTAAAATGAATATCTTCACTCGCTTCGGAACACATCGGGCAATTATTAGTGATGGTGGCACACACTTCTACAACATATACTTTGATGCACTCCTATCCAAATACGGAGTTACTCATAAAGTTTCCACTGCCTTGTTGGACGATTATGGCCCATAGCATAACTATTTGTACAGATTATGGTGTTGTTGTACAAATTAACTATGTGACAAAGGAAATTACTCTTTTATCATTTGTAATTAGATTACCAAGATATATAAATGATGAAAGGTCCGTATGATTAGTTCCGGATTGAGATGATTTGAGAAAGTATCAATCCATAAAGGTTTAATCATTAAATATCCCTAGTCGTAGTATTATCGAGATTGGACATCGATAAATAGACTAGTATTACACTTGTGCGCGTTGTGGGAGCATAACGGCATAGTTCTCATATATTTGGGTATATGATACTCATGCAAGTGTAATAGGAGGTTGTGTTTACCGATGTTACGGAAACAGCTTCGCTCTGGATAGACCCCTCGAAATTCCATTGGTAGTATGACTATGTGTCTATGGAAGTCCGAATCAGGGTAGGTGTATTTGGTCTTAACCTGAGACTTGCACCGCTAATACTTGCGACAATCAATATACTTTAGTTTTGGTTGTCCAAGGCTTTAACAGGTTCTGTTTACGCCTCTTCTGGGTATATTGAGAATCGTAGTGGATTGGGTGTGATGTCGAGATGGAAGTATCACTCCAGTCATAGTGGAGATGATGATCACGTAGGATACGGAACTGGTTCTCTTATATGCTGCAATTATCGGGATATTATGACTAGGTCATGTTTATCCGATTAAAGAGACTAGTTACCAGAGATCCGATATGTGCTTCGTACGGGGCATACATATTTCTACCCCAGGCCTTGCACGTGACATCCGATGCTGGATCGAAATACGCAATACTACGTATACTACGCCTGATATAGATCACATATTCCAGTAAGGATATTTCTGGAGAATTGGGTAGGCACGGTGCTTTGCTAGAAGTCAACCATGTCTTGTAAATCGGTATAAACGTAATACTAGGTACGTACGTGTTCAGATAGTCTGACGACCAGATTTACTGCCAACATATCCGGGGATCTCATGGGTCGCTTCCCGAAGATTCACCGATGACGTATGACTCGCACTTTATTAATCTGGGATTAATTAAAGAGAGAGAAAATTAATCTGGGATTAATTATGGAGATATTTTATCTGGGACAAAATATTATTTAAAGAGAGAGAGCGATTAATTTTTTAATTAATCGATAAAATAATATATTCGATATATTATACGAAATTGGATTTCGACGCGGAATTGAAATTAGATTTTAATTCGGGCGAACGAGTTAATTTAGAATTAATTCGTTAGCGACGTGAATCGTAATTTTGCTAGGCACAATTATTTAATTAAATTTGATTTAATTACGTCACAATGGAAAATTCGTTAATTTGGAATTAGCGAACTCGAGCCCAGGAGTGTTTGCAGGTGCACTCGCATTTCGAATTCAAGTGCGGCCCATAAGTCATATCAAGTGTCACATCAACTAGTCAACTTGGTTACTTTAAAGTGATAGAAGTTGGTGGTTGCTTTATTTGCACTCTTTATCATTCTTGGAATGACTAATACCAACTTTTGATTTTTGGTATATGGATAATTGATTTTAGAAATCAATTAGACAACATTTGACTTTCCTATCTCATTCTTCTCTTCTCCCTCTCACGCCCAAGGGGCTATTTTCTTCTTCATTTTTCTATATTTTGTCGAGAATACAAGGAGACGCTTAGGTGATTTTTGTGGCAAAAATTACCGAGTGCTAGCACACATTCGGGGTCTTGCGAATGTGATAGGGAAACCTACTTGTGAGCATGGAATCATCATTTGGAGCTTGGAGCATCAATGAAGGACATGACCGAATTTTTTGGAGGAGAACAAAAAGCCCACTGCCGAGAGCTTCTAGGAGGAGTGCAATGATTTTTGTTCATCACATCGCATAACCGATCAATGTAAGTATGATTCCGCCATATTTCATTGTTGTATTCGCACATATTTCTTGCTTGAAATCGATCTTGGGACTTAATAGAATCCCACCATGCCTACCATCCACAGTCAAATTGGTAGGTTGAAGTTTCAAACAGAGAGATCAAAAGAATTTTGGAGAGAACCGTTGAATCAATAATGAGAGACTGGTCTATAAAACTAGATGAAGCACTATAGGCCTACCGAACAGCTTACAAGACACCCATTGTTATGTCTCTATACCGAATGGTGTTTGGGAAAGCATGCCATGTGCCAGTTGAGCTTGAACATAAAGCATATTGGGCACTGAAGAAGTTAAATCTTGATCCACAAGCAACATGAGAGAAATGACTCCACCAACTCAACAAATTAGAGGAATTTCGCCTATAGGCTTATGAGAATGTCAGACTATACAAAGAAAAGACCAAGAAATGGCATGACTGAAAAATAATGCGCAGACAACTGGAAGCAAGGCAGTAGGTGTTGTTATACAATTCACGGTTAAAAGTTTTCCCTGGAAAGCTGAAATCGAGGTGGTGAGGTCCATTTATGATTACTCAGGTTTTACCATACTGAGCTGTTGAGTTACTTGATCCCAACCCCAATGATACATTCAAAGTTAACAGCCAACGTGTCAAGCATTACTGGGGAGAATCATTTGAACAAAAAGAAAGTGTCACACTTTCAGATCCAGCCTAACATTCGGGCAGTCATGTCTAGCTGACGATGTTAAACTTAGCTCTAGCAGGGAGGCAACCCATGCAATTTGTGTATATATTAAGATTTGGTGTGTTTTATTTTTTTGTGTTCAATTTTGTAGGTAAAGTCACATTTCAGGATGGAAGATGTTCTCATAAATCTTCATAAGCATTTTCCTTCTCTCCCTCAAAACTCTTTGATAAAGGTCTACAAAGCTCACTTGGAACGAATGAGACTTCTGATGAACAAAGGTATTCCTAATGACATTCGTTGGATTATTGAAGCACGAGTCCGATTGACAGGTGAGTACTCTGACTCTTTTTTATCATATCTGTCTGGTTTAGAAAGAAGCACCTATCCTAAAAAGAGAAGAGCTAAAAGAATAGGTGTTTGCTATAAATATGCATGCATGACATGTAATACTCGTTGTCGTTCTTTAGGAATGGTGTCTGATAACTGCGAAGATAAAATTAAATTCATTAGGGATGGCTTGAGTTAGGAGTCATTAGATGACATATCATTGACTCTTGAGATGCATCCCAGTGGATATGTGTATAACGCGATTCGCATGTTACATACACAATTTCGAAAATAAAGACAACAATTAAGTCTCGGGAATCTGACTCTAAAAGACCCTGTTTGCCAATTTATAAGAAAATTGGATGGGAAGTTTGTCCCTAACGCATAGACGTCATTCAAGCCGTTACTTACGGTAAATATTACTATCTCTTTGTATTTATCTAATAATTGTGATCTTTTTTGTTATATTCTTTTATTTTCTCCGACAGGATCCAGACTTTTTGACTCTCACGATAAATTTTACTGTTTAAGCTAATAATTATCATTTGACAAGTACTAGTGCTATTATTACTCACCCTTTTTCAAGTTCTATGAATTGAGCTCATCATTACACTCTTGAAGACATCCAGAGTTGAAAAAAATGGAATCAACTTCAAGAAGACGAGTTGTTAACATTTGTGTGTTTTGCGGTACAAGTGTTGCTTCTAAACCTGAGTACGTTGAGGCAGCACAGGAATCAGGTAGAGTCATAGTTGAAAGGAATATACACCTAGTATATGGCAGTGGTAATCTTGGACTAATGAGGATCGTTTCAAGGGCAGTACATGAAGGAGGCAGTCAAGTCTTGGGAATCATCCCAAAACATTTGGCGGATGTGAATCTTATAGGACCATCAAATGGAGAGGAAAGTATCGTACCAGTTATGTCTGAACGACTGGTTGAAATGATTAACCGTGCTGATGCTTTTATTGCTTTTCCATGTGGCTTGGGCACGATGGAGGAAATTTTTACAGTACTATCTTGGGCGAATTTGAACATACACCATAAACCGATTGGACTGTTTAATGCTGATGGATTTTATGATTTTCTTTGTGTGTTTCTTGATGGTGCCCGAAGAAATGGGTTCGTGTCAAAACTTGTAAGAGAAATCCTTTTCACTACCAGAACTGCCCATGATTTAATTGACCAACTTTTAGCCTTTGAACCACAAATTAATCCTATCATTTCCAAGATAAACTGGTCTGATAATGATTGTGGTAAGAAACGTCGGATAAATCTGGATCTTAACCTTTAATTTTCATTTTAAATGTAGAATTTCAGCTAACAAGATACTTTTTTCTAAACTCTTCTTCTACTTTTTAGACATCAGGGACAATGTCTCAATTAGGTTTGTGGGAATGAAATAGTTGATTAGTATCTTGTTTTTATTGTGTTATTGTTATTTGATTTTTAGTCAAAAATTTTCAAAAAATTCAAAAAAAATAAAAAATTCATAAAATAAAAAATATATTTTATTTTTGTGTTTTTAACTTGACTAATCAAGTGAAATTGGTGTGAGATAGTTGTGTAAGGAATTTCCACTCCCGAGACGTATCTCAACCTATTTCGTAACAAGTTAATTTTTGTTTATTTCCTTTTGAATTATTTAATTTGTGAATTCTCCATAATACTGACTAAAATGGATCTTCATAAGCTCAGTTGATGGGTATTATCAACATGCATAGTAACATAAGTCCATGAGTTGTAATTGAAAAGTTTGTAATATTCAGTGTTCTAGTTTAATTGGATGAAACATCTAAAAAGCGATGGATTAAAAAAAAATTAACATCTGAGATCCGAGTAATTAAGTCTGTAAGGGTGTTTTAACATCTAGTGCCCTAAAACCAACTGGTTTGGGAGTCACTGGCCCAAAGCTCGCTATATGGATTAAAGATGTTATAAAAAAAATTATCTGAAATCCGAGTAATTAAGTCTGTAAGGGTGTCTTAAGACATAGTGCCCTAAAGCCAACTGGATTGGGAGTCACTGACCTAAAGCTCGCTACATGGATTAAAGATATTATATATAAATAAAAAATTCATTGCTAAAAATGTGTGAATTCTGATATAACTTTAGGACAAAAATATTACTCTCTTTTCAACTACACTTATGAATATTGTGGGCACAATGAGTTGATTAATACTTTGTTGGTTGTGTATATGGAGAATGGTAAAAATAATAGGAGAGTTTACTTATTTGGTAATATAGAAAGAAAGAAAACAACTATTAACTTGGATAAGAAGTTTCACTTGTTTAGTCACTAACTTGTTTATTCTCCTTTCTCTTGTCTTTTTACTTTTGTGTGCATTAGATTGACGTTTGTGGGTATAATTGTTGTAAGCCCTCACGAGACTACAACTCGTCCACTAGGGACACATATGGATTTAAAGGCTTGTTGCATACGCTAAATGCAACCGTGATCCCTATGAAAGTGGCTTAGCTTAATTTTATTTTAAAGTTGTTATTGTATTTTATTTTATTATTTTGCTCGAGGACTAACAAAATGTTAGGTTTGGGGGGGTGTGATAAGCAGTAAATTTATTAGTATTTACCGTCCCTTTTGACTTAATATTTTATATAGTTTCTTGAGTTTATGAATATTTTGATATGTTTTGTGTTATTTTGTAGATAAATAAAACAACAGGACTCTCTGGAATCAAATCAGGGCCAAAACATTGTAAAACTGACAAAAAGGGCAAAAATGTAAATTTCCTGCTAAAATGCGCCATTTGCTAAAATATGTCGTATGCTAAAATACGCCGTCTGCTAAAATACGCCGACTGCTATCATGCGCCACTAATGTGCGCCGGACACGTGTCAAAATTAGAGAAACTTTCTATCATGCGCACTTGCTAACATGTGCCTGCTGCGTGTCAACATCACAGCAATCTTGCTAAAATACGTCGGACACGTGTCATCATCCCATGCTGTTGACAATACACGTCATTGCTGATGTAGCATCGCGACGTACACAACCTTCTACGTCGCGACGCGAAGCCAATAATTCGGCCGATAGACACGTGTCATCATCGCGTTGAACGAGTGGTGTGTCACGATGCGCAAGTGCTTTTGCGTCGCGACGCGCGGGGCAGTAATTTTCCTATAAATTGAAGCTGAAATCAGAAGGAAAATTCATACATTCTTCTGGGGAATTCCTTAAGAATACTAAGAAGATTGTATCTTATTTGTTTATTTACAGCTTTCTGTATTTAATTTTATTTATTTTACGCAATAGTACTTTCTTTATTTTACTTTTCAATCTTTATTTTACTTTTTAGTATGAGGAGGTAACTCCCCACTGCTGGGGTGAAAGGTTAAACTTGTATTGCTAATATTTAGATTAATCTCCCTTAATTATAATATATAAACTATTTAAAACCTGACTTAATGAGATATCGCCTTTATGGTCGGTTGGACTTAATTAAATTGATTTTAACCTGACTAAATTGGATACCGCCTTTATGGTCGGTTGGAATTAATCTTAAATTTGACTTAATCAAGATACCGCCTTTATGGTCGGTTGGTAATATCATGCAAAGTTAATATATTATAATAAAGGAGATATCTAAAATAGAAGTAATAAAAGTGGATCCTCTAACCCCCAGCATTTTCTTTATTACTTTATTTACCTTTTTAATTTCCAAGCTTTACTTTATGTCATTTACTTTATTTAAGCTTTTATTAGTCCTATATATGTGTTGTAACTAAACCCGTTATCTGGGGTTGTGATCAATTCCAATATCACCGGTTTATAAGGGGTTATTTTGTGTCTTGGGTAACATAAAGGTTTATTTACCAAGTCTTAAACTTAATGCTTATTGTTAACTGGCCATTAATAAGATTGAACTGGTAAACTTAAAATGAACTTGTTGAAGGGATTTTAAGTTTCAGCCTTAGACTTAATAGCCCACGATCTCCCCTAAGGATTAGATACCCCTTAATAGATTTCCTTCCAAGATAGACATTTATCTGTCGGGCGGGGGTAGCCACAATTGGAACTTAATCTTAATGAATTCAGGTAACTTGGTTGACATAGACATATGATTAATTAGGTTATTTGGGTATTTGCATCTGACCATCGATAGAGGATGTTGCATAATTTTGTGTTCCAGATTAATAAACTGATATATTGCACAAACATAAGATAACCACTTCATCTTTACAAGATATTGGAAAGATTCACAACCCTAGATAGTTTTATAATATTGAATTCTCCTTTCACTTACATTCGTACTGTTTTATTTACTTATTTTTAGACAAAAATCACCATCCAATCAACATCAAATCTATTAGATACTCGTAAACATTTAACTTCATAAATTGATAGTTTAGGTATTAAGTCCTCGTGGGATCGATACATTTTATACTACTTGAGCGATACATGCGCTTACATTACGTGAGTGATTTCACCGATCACTTATAGTATTGAGTTTTTGTTATATTTTGTTATTTTAAATTTATATTTTTTACTTAATGTTTACTTGATTGCTATTCCTGCAGGAGTTGTTTGACATCTATCTGACCAAGAAAATATCCAGAAGTATTTTGACCACCAAATGGGGAAAAGTTATAAGGATTATAGGACAAAAGTCCTGGAATCGATATTCGACGCATATGGGCATTTGGATGCTCCACAACACAAGCCTGATTTTATAGAGGAGCAAGGCTGGACATTCTTTTGTGAGCTTTGGTCTAGCGAGAAACACAAGGTAATTTTTAAAATAATATGAAATTGATAATTCTCTTCGTTTTTGTTACTTACAGTGTTGTTAAATGCAGAATAAATGTCACGCAAATGCGGAGAATTAAAGTCACCTGCTGTGGGACACAGAAACTGGGCGACGCATGCTGTCCTAGGCTCGTGGCCTAGTTGGGAGTACGGAGTAAGCACGGGGGACTAAACCAGAGAATAATGGAGTCGCCATCCGGTGTGAACCGGTAAAATGAGATTTAAGGCCGCACTCACCCCTCGCAAGGGAAGACCTCAAACCGTTGGGTTCGGAATGGTCCCTTACTTATGTCACTTGTAATGAAAGGATTTGTGTAATAATTTAATCAAGCTTAAGTAACACTTATTTCCAAGAGTATTATGCTTCTAAGTTCATATGCGTACAATAAAACTTACACCTAAATTTGCATATATCTGACATCTAAGATTGCATGCTTGAAAGTACGTCAAAGTAGCAACGAACATACAACTTCATTGGCATATTGTATTCATGGAAACACAAGAACACACTAACCACGCAAGCACACATAAAAGCAAATCAAATAATGGCGAACATGTGATTTCATAGACATATCATACTTATACGTGCGGAAGCATAAACAAATAGCCATTACATGTCCATGCGTAAAAGAGTCAACTAAGTACATAATGCAAAAAGACAATTAAGGATGCAATTAGGCATTAAAATAAGCATGTTATGACGTGGTACAAAAGAAGATAACTAATATGGACACAAACACACATGTGAGCCCTTTTCCAAGTGGTACGTGGAATTGTATCCCAAGTACAAACCGTACTACCGTCCATTCGGAATCGGCTACGGAATTTATGTCTGGGTTTCCATCCGATATACCACAAGAAATAATACTCAAATGTTATCATGACATAGATATATTAATGGTAATACGTTAAGCCAAGACTAAGGTAAATGATGCAACCAATGGAATAAACATGCTTTTCATTATGATGCGTACAAAGATAAGAATAACTATATAGGATTTCATGATATATGCATGAATGGTGTAGCTGGCCTTAGGCACGGGCTGAGACTAATAGGTGGCGTTTAGGGTGCGGTTTCAGGCAGTGGATATGTGACTAAACTGGGCAGTGAGAGGCGTAGAACTGAGCAGTGAGGAGTGTGGGATTGCGGCAGTTTTTAGGGGGTAATTGCGCGTTAGGCTTGAGTTGAGGCAGGGCTGTGAACGTGTTTCTGGGGGTTACATGTTAGCGTAAGGGCTGAGTGGCTAATGAGGCTGTTAATACGCTACGTTGAGGTAGTATGTAAGGCTGTGATTATGAATGTGCAGGTGAGGGTTACGTGTTGATGTAAAAGAGCTGCTTATGGTTTTTTGTGTGGTGCGTGGCTGAAGGAGTGGTTAGCATGAAGGCAGGGGACTTTGTGCGTGTGCGTTAAGGGGGCTTCAAGGTGTGATGGGCTGGGAATATAGGTACACCAATGACAATAGGTCGAGCCAAGACATGGATAAACGATGCAATCAATAGATGAAAGACACGGAAAATATCGTGGTAAAGGTAGCCTTTTAGGCTTTTCTCCCAAATAGAGAACCTTTAATCCAACACAATAAGCCCATGCGCCTTTCGTTACAATGCATACAAAGATAAAGATAACTATATGAAATTTCGTATACCCGATTGAACACATCTTACATTCAACCGAGCATATATCAACCGGCGCGGCAAAGTATCATGGTAAAGGATTTTAACCCCTCCAAATAGGGGACCTTTAATCCGACTTACTAAGCCCATGCGCTCGATCGTATCATGCATACAAAAATAAAGACAATTCTATCAAACTTAGTATGTCCGATTGAACATATCTTACATCCAACCGAACATACATCAACCGGCGCGGCAAAGCATCGTGGTAAAGGATTTTAACCCCTCCAAATAGTGGACCTTTAATCCGACTTACTAAGCCCATGCGCTCGATCACATCATACATACAAAAATAAAGACAATCACATCAAACTTAGTATGCCCGATTGAACATATCTCACATTCAACCGAGCACACATCAACCGACGCGGCAAAACATCGTGGCAAAGGATTTTAACCCCTCCAAATAGGGGACCTTTAATCCGACTTACTAAGCCCATGCGCTCGATTATATCATGCATAGAAAATAACATGCGGAATTCAAATGACGAAAAATAAATAAACCAAAGAAATATAAAACAAAAGAAAATTTCGTTTACTCAAGCGGTACGTGGAGTTGTATCCCGAGTACAGATCATACTACCGTCCATTCGGAATCGGCTATGAAATTTATGTACGGGTTTCCATCCGATATACCGCGAGAGTTGACACATCTTGTGTTTTATTCCAAAGCCACAACGGACAATATCTCATAATCCATGCATATTTATCTACTCAAGGGCCACAACATGCATTTCGACATAACAATCATACAAGCAATACTTAATAAATAATACAAATAAAACAGAAAACGAATGTGGAAAATACCCTCAGGTCTAACCTTTTATGTTGACTTTCGAACTCGCGTTTCACGGCCGTCAGAAGGGCTATCACACCGTAACTTTTCTGGTTCACTGGTTTGCATTTTACCTCGCGGTTTCCACAACTAAAGAGGTAGTGTCTCCATACGAGACTCATCATCGGGCCTTATATGCAAAAATGCGGTGCCTATAGTCACCCCCACTTTGATGGGACTTGTGCAATATGTAACAGTGACAATCCTATCAAAGTTATGC